>OMNW01019644.1:0-10691 GCA_900303245.1 Selene dorsalis | reverse complement strand
TGATATTTGGCAAGGCGGCTTTACTGAGCATTCTTGAGGCATTGCAAATGCTCATACACACACACACACACACACACACACACACACACACACACACACACACACACACACACACACACACACACACACACACACACAAACACACATTAAAACAACACCTACCTCAGGAGTTTACATGAGCAGACATTTTGATAACCGTCACCAAATATAATGCCATAATCGAACCTTATAATATGCTCTCATCTTCATTGTGTTCTATTTTTCATCATATTCTCTCTCAAACATACTTTTTGATTATGCAATGCCTTCTGTTGCCTAATGTGACCATTTATATTTATATTTGAATGAATAATGGGCAGATGTTAATAACATGAAAATGACGCGCCCCTGTTGTAATACATACCTCATATGAGTCCCTCCGACTTGGACAGCGTACTGAGAGCTGATGGAACAAGTGAAAATCATACTCACAAGGGAGGTATTGCAGAGAAAAGGGATCATTGTTCTAATGCAGAGCAGCATTTGCATGCAGACTAGGATGAGTGTAATTGGATTACAGTGCTTCAGAGGTGCCAGCTTTGAGTTGTGCACATGGAAGTGAGGACATTTCAACCTGAAAAGGTCAGGGGTCAAGTCAAGAAACTCAAGGACACTGTAAATGATAAGATACGCCCCTGCAGTGATTCAGCTCTCAAGTCTAAAAAAAAAGTCTATAGCATGCACTTGGTATCTGAGGGTATGGGAGAGTAGAGTGTGCATGATGAAAAACTGCAGCATGCATGTTTTCAAGCCACTTCTGCATGATAACTCTATGAGCCCTACAGAGTCTTTTGTTTGTTTTGTTTTTTTGGCTGCTTGGTATGTAGAAATAACCCTTTCAGCAGCAAGGCAGCAGACCGGAAAAATAATTCTGCATTCATGCTGTACTAAAATAATTAAACACATGTCTCGTATACTTCCCTGTGGCTGTTTCCCCCTCAAAGAAATATGGCTCTTACATTTTCCATTGAGTGTGAGCAGGTTTGTGTTTGGTTTTCACTAGAGCTAAGGCTTAGTTTGTTATGTTTGTTAAACTTCACGCTTTGCCCTTGAGAACATTTGTACCACTCTCACTACTTTTTGCTAAATGTGAAGATATGAGCAGATTTTTAGCTTAGCTACAGCTAACCTGACTCTTTCTGAAGGTAAAAGTAAATCCACCCATCATCACTTCTGTGAACTACTTACTTACTAGTCTGTGGGATTTGTACAAAGAACTAAAGCTATTCCTCTTGTAAAACCATTGCTATGTAGCTGCTGTGACATATAGAAAGGTAACGCTGAGAAAGAATTACACTGATTTACCCCAGTGTACACTTCACTGCAGCAGTGACACCGACACACCCAGATCCATTACTAGTTAAACAGATCCATTCTGTAATAATCATCTTCTGAGGCCTTGCAGCGCAGGTGATCCATGGCTGTCAGCAGTTCTCTCTGACAATGGAGCTTTCAGATCCAGTTTGCGACACAAAGGAAAATCAATAGTCACTCTTCCACGGGCAGGGTCTCATTTCAAATATTTGTAACCTAATGATGAAAGCCCAGTTTGCTCAGAGTGAACTTAACAATAACATCTTTCTGTTGGCAAATTAAAAAAGACAGTTACCGCCCTGATGCCAGCCAAGTGTAACCCAACAGAGGAAAGTGGGCTTGCCTCTCTCCCTCTAATTGATATTTCATAATGTATTTATTTGTTTTTAAATCCTCAAAGATCAAAATGAAGTAAAATGTCATATAAGTTTGACATGGGGAAATGTATTTGTTTAGGATAACATAGCACAAAGACTAGAAGCAGTGGGAAACAGCTGTTGCGGCTTTGTCCACAGGTCAAACAAATAATATTAAACCAGTAAAAAGACATAAAGGTAGGTGTGGTTTTATTGTATGAATTCACTAGAAAGATTGGTGTGGACAAAAGAAGACAAAGAGGCTCTGTGGTCAGATATCTTGTTGGTTATCTCATGGCTAATACAGTTGCATTCAGTGTGTGAGGTGAATAAATACAGACTGCTCAAACTGTCCAGCAGTTAAACACAACACACACACACACAGACACACATAAAGTAAACTCACTAACAAACATAGTCATAGTAAAAAATAGTCCTCCACAAGACCCTGAGTTCAAACCATATTTACATTTGCACACAGTTTCCTGCAGATTAAAAAAACATCATGCTTTAACATTTTAATCAGTGAACGTAAGTGATGCTGCATGCTTACACAGTCAGGCCCACCGTCTCTATGCTAAGCTAACAGATCTCTGAGGACAGTTTCCAAAATGTTGAACTGTTCCTTTAAAATGGGGCCTGACTCAGTGAGCCTAGCCCATCTTGAAACTAAATTTCTATCCCACATTAAAAGAAACAGAGGGCAGGGCTACCGGCTAATTGTGGCTGAACAATCACTGGTATTGCCTAACAAAGGTAAACTGAAGCACCCTGACAAAAGCCTTGTTTCCTTCTGGACAAATGATCACCAGAACAAATCTGTATTTAACACCTTTGATTTATTTCATAGCCTCTTTTAAATGTTCTGTATTTGCTAAACATTTGTAACTCTGTTTAGTATCCTCTAGATTGTGTTGATGTTTTCTGTGCCAACTTGTTACTGGTCCTTTGCTGTGCTGGGTTACTGAGATCAACTTGTTTTTCATTTGCTCCCACATCTGCCAATCAAAATCCTTCAAATCAGGGACAATAAGGAGAGTTCTTCTTTTTTTTGTGTAAGTGAATATCAAAAACAGACAAAGGGGCGGTGAATGTGTTATCCAATCACATCTTGTACATCGATTGTTCAGAAAGTGAAATAATAAAAACCATGCAGTTGTTGTCTTTTGCCCCTGCAGGGCAGTGTTGTCTCCTGTTGTCTCCCAACCCACCCACACACACACACAAACACACACACCCTTCGCTGTAACTGGATCTGCTGAGGGACTTTACCCACTCGGAGGATGGTTCTGCCAGCTTGTTTCCATGCAGTTTATCCCCCTGCCTCAGCATTAAACTGGGCTCTTTGTTCACCTAAATCCCACTATTTGGCTCGTCCACTTCACTGAACACCGTAATCCAGAGTTGCACTTTTGCTTCGTCTTTCCGTGCTGACACTGCTGCTCACCTCTGACAGCAGGGAGGGAGCAAACAAGAATCCCTATGTAAAAATGCTGGAACTGTTCATTGGACCAGAGAAGAAGCTTTTGGACGGTTTTTATTATGCAAATACTTTAAGTGTCACATTTTTCACAAATTACAATTTTACAGGCTGATTGTTTATCACAACATGTAAAGATGGCTTCATTTGATCATTATCTTTGTTTGGTATATTTAAGCCCAATTCCTTATTTATTTGCTCGCTCTTCCTCTATTTTCTCACACACTCACACACACACACACTCACATAATCACATGCTAACACAAATATGTGTCACTTGTCTCTCTCTTGTTCACCCTGCAGTTGCTTGTTCATGTGCCTCATTGTGATGAATGCTGTCAGGATGCAGCACAGAAACAGGGCGGGGAAGGACACACAACCCAGCCACAGCTGCCTCTCTCCAAATACCTCCACCACCGAATCCCTCCGCCTGGCGTAGTCCTGGAACAAAGCCTCCAGCTGGAACACGGTGCACAGGGACAGAAACAGGTGGAAGATCTGGTGACCCTGGCCCACAAAGTCACAGCGGCCCGGGAAGAAGCGCTCGGGGATGGGACAGGAGAAGAAGAGGGCGGCCAGCAGGAAGGAGGCAATCTGGAGGGCGTGGAAGGGCAGTGACGGCTCTTGTGTCCAGGGGACGGTGAAGAGGCGGTGGGCTACGGGGCTGATGTCCAGCATGTACGCTAGGGTGGTGGGGATAAGCTGGCAGATTTTACGGCGTGGTGGATATGGCCGCCTGTATCTGGATTTAGCGAAACAGCAGCCAGCACAGGAGAGCCACCCGAAGAAGGCAGCACCGGGTAGAAAAAACCACCCTATGTAGCTTTCCCTCCACGCTGGCTCTGACGTATAGAAAAAATGTCCAAGAGAACAACCATACTGATACACAGCTACACCCACATAGTCCATGAAGAAGAAGAAGTAGTGTGCGCGTTCAGAGTGCGACTGCAGAAGGTGAGCCGTCACACTGAAGAACAGGTAGGTGAAAGACGACACCAAAAAGAGGCTCAGAGGTAGAGATGCTGCGTCCAAGATGTACCCCAGGGTGCCCACGTTGGCCCACCAGCGGAACAGCAGAACAGGACCGGCGAGCAAATGAGTCCATACATTCAGGGATTCATTGTGTCTCTGGAAGAGGCTGAGGAGGTAGCAGCGCCAGTCCTGTTGGACGGGACGGTAGCCTGACAGGATGTAGGGTTCCCTGAACAGGCTGGGGACCTGGGAGGCAGTGACAGTGGGGCTGGGTGATGGAACAGAGGAGGGGATCAGGTCTGACAGGTACGGGAGGCGGTGAAGGTGCTTGATGTTTAAGGTGAAGGTGCTGAAGCGTTGCACAATATCGCCAGACATAGCTGAGTGGTGGATGTGGGAGAGGACTCCTGGAGACAAAAACAAAAAAAGACTTCACGGATTTCAGATGAATAACCACATGGGTATTTAGCTATTAAGAAAGACCTTTAAATGGCTCATAACCTGTTCTGCGCTTTGATGCGATGCCAACATGTTATCTAAGGTATTTTCAACTATGCAACAATCTGCACAGAGGTATGAGGGTGGAGTGAAGTCTAAGCTTAATTCCAGCAGAGGGGATTAAAACTGGGGAAAATAAAGTTAATAAAACTCAACAGAAAGCAGCCAGGAACATGCTGGGAGATTTCTAGAAACAGATTAATACACCAAGGACTGTAGCAGCAGTTCTGCAAGTTCTTAACATATCTGAAACAACAACACTACATTTGTCCAGGTTGAATCATTTCTGAGATCAGTTTCATCTCCATCTCCACCTTTTGACGCATGATACAAAAAACCTATAATCCTCAGTCTACACAGTGATGTACTGAATACACGCACAAGCATTACAATGGGCAGATTTTCTTCTCTGCGTGAGTCAGGTGCTCCTGAGAAGCAGGTATGTAGTCTGACCAGTAACCACGACCCTCCTCCTATGTGTAACACACACAAGAATGTGACACGCTTCTGTTGTCTCCTAGGCAAATGAGCACCTATGGAGGCAACAAGACAAACACCCACTCATCTGAGGATACACATTTTCCCCTTATGCTGCTGCTGCCACAAAAACACTCCACCTCTGACACCATGCATCTAATGCATCTATTTAAATCCCCCAGCTCACATGTGTTTTGAACTGGACTGATCTTGAATAAACAGGGTTAACTCTTTCACTGTCATTTAAATTTTTATCTTAGAAATCTGGCAACATGTCCTTATATAGACTATATAGCAAAACATAAAAGACCTAAACAAATTCCCTTCATTCATCTTGATTAAGCAACGAAGAAGCTGCAGTCTGTACACATGTTTCACTTTTTATCTATATCAACAGAATGTCTCCAATCGTTTTCTAACATGGCACAGATTATCTAAATGCTCCCATGATATAAACTAACACACCTACAGGTATGTCAGCGTGATGTGCGGTGTAGTGTAACGTATAGAAGCGTCAGCTCACCTGCTGGTGTCGATGCAGCACCTGTTGACACTATGGAGTCGCACGTCTCTGCAGGGAGAGAGAGGAGGAAAGGCACGTCTTGCCTTACAGGATCTCCTTCATTACAATGTGTGCATAAAGCGTTGCATGTTGAGGTAGAGCGGAATTTCAGAAGCTGCGGGGCAGGAAGAGGCTAAAAACACAGCTTGACCCAGCAGCCCTCAGGCTGGAGATGTGGGCGGGGTCAAAGGAGCAGAACCGCCCCGGGGTGCAGCCAGCCGCTGTCAACTCCAGGATCCAAATGATCCTTAGTAAAGACACTTGTTGGTGCTTTTTCTGTGACATTCAATGTGGAGTCTGTGTTTATAGTCAGGCATATAGTAAATCAGGAAAAAATAAGACGGGTCATTGTTCATATATATATATATAGCTATAACCCACGGCCACAGGACATAATGATAAAACCCTAATGACAGTGGGGGAAAAAATGTTTGATTTTGCATGTGTCTCCATCTACAGTCTGGTATGTTCAAAGCTATCGCATAGAATAAATACAAAATGAGTTGATTCTTTTGTAAGATATTCAAACAGTAAAAATGACTAAATGTATAAACCAGCCAACCCTAAATCATATCACAATACACTGAAACCTTGTTATTCCAAAAGCGTCATTTTGAACCTGAAGGAAAACAGGCCCATATATTCATTTATGAAAATGTTTGCAGTTATTATGTTTGTATGGAAATTGTGATTGAATTTGGTTAATTCATTTATGAACAGAACTGATGCCAAGGCAGCCATTTTTTTTCTCTGAGTGGATGCTTATAATATGAAACATGTCGTTTGAAAGTGTCATTTTAAAATGAAGACTTTTTTCAACCTGCAGAGAAGAGTGAGATACTGCCTATTTGCTTTTTAAGTTTGGGCCCCCAAATTAATCACATGGTCGGCCTAATTAAACAGATTCAGGTGTCTAATGATCTTATGATGGTCTTATATAAATTGTAGGAAAACATCAGAAAACTGCCACTGGGCCTCTATTTTCTCAAACCTTACTTTGTTGACCAACAACAGTGTAATCTCATAAATGTTCACGACAATGTCTCAGCTGTTTCCTTGTGTCCAGATTTGCACAAACACATCTGAAACCAAATTTAGCTACTAGATTCATGCTGTATACAGGCCTATATGTAGCTAGTAGTACATAGTATGTATGTATGTATATGTATGTATATATGTATGTATGTATGTGTGTATGTACGGATGTATTTATGTATGTATGTATGTATGTATGTAATGCACATTCAGTTTGTTGGGAACACCAAATTAAAACAATTAACTCTGAAGGCTGCAGTTCATGTGTTTCTATTATTGTGTCTCTGAGGTGGGCTGTGCAAGAGAAAGATATTTTTAGAACTGCTTTGTACATTATTGGGATTTTACTGTTGTTGTTGTTTTATTCAGCTCGTCTTGTCCTGGCTATACAGTCTATGGTCAGGACACAGCATTGTTAACCTGCAGTGTGTGTGTGTGTGTCTTTGAAAACCTCCTCTCTCTGTCGCCACCTCCTGGTTGAACAGAGAAACGCTCATTCTTCAGTCTCTTCCTCCTTTGTCACAGCCCGCCTCTTCCTGCTCTGTTTTCGCGGGAGTTCTCGAGGGGGGCGGGGCCAGTCGCGACACCGTAGTTACTATTGGACAATTGCACGTTTACCCGCCGACTACGCTAAGCAGTGCGCGACGAGTTTGACCAATCGCGTGTTACGCTCTTCTCGTACCCGGCACGTTGTGGCGCGAAACCTCGTCAGTTGTGTGGTTTGACGGCAGCGGAGCACACAGCGCACCGAGTCCTCACAGATACTTTACACTGTTTTCATCGATAATCAATAATCACACAGAATGGCAACCGACGTGGTGGACGACCAGGAGATGAGGGAAGCTCAGAGGGACTACCTGGACTTTCTGGACGATGACGTAAGTGAGACTTTAGCCCGGTTTAACAGGGTGTTGTGGGGCAGTGAATGAGAAGCCATGAGGCCACAACAATAGAAGTCTGCAGAGGAAATCTGTGATCAATACCCTCAGTCTGTGTAACTACACCTTACTGGGAAGTTTGCTGCTAAAGTTAGTTTAACTAGTTAAACTGAAGTTGAGGCGTCTCGAGCTCATTGAAATAATAATCATCATCATCATCATCTGGGTTAAATTAGCAAATATCAACATGGTGACTCTTTATGTCGCTTCACCTGCAGCAAGACCAGGGGATCTATCAGAGCAAAGTGCGGGACATGATCAGCGAGAACAAAGCTCGACTCATCGTCAACATCAACGACCTGAGGAGACGCAACGAGGCCCGGGCTGCAAAGTAAGAAAGGAGCTCTCTGTCTCTCTTTCATCCTCTCTCTCTCTCAATCCTGCACAAAGAGCAGATCTCGGTGGATGAGGCTCCACAGCTTCACTAGTCTACTCTAACTTCAGTGTGATGCAGAGTAACAGACAGAGCTCACAGTGACAGATGCAGCTCCGCCTTCAGCAGGTTTAAAGTGACAGCCTCTCACTTGGTCTGCTCTCAGCAGTGTGTGTGAGATGCTGGTGTTACTTGAACTGGATTTTTGCTCTGTAGCTGAACTCAAGTCAGTTTACCTGGGTGACTGCTCCACTTGTTGTTTAGCTTCTCTACATTTTACCAATTTATCTCTCATGTCACTTTTGGCTCTTTGTAGGTCTAACAAGTTAAAATCTAGTCTTGTGTTTGTGTATTTAACGTGTGTGTTTCCTCACACTACCAGAGGGTTAGTTGGACTCAGCACCTACACTAAATGCAGTTCTGTGGGTGGAACCAGCTGAAAGTGACTAACAGTGTTATTAACCTGTATGAAAACAACTAAATGTGTGTTGCTCCTGTCAGACTGATGAACAAGGCCTTCGGGGAGCTGCTGGCCTTCCAGCGGGCGCTGAAGGACATGGTGGCCTCTGTGGACGCCACTTACGCCAAACAGTACGAAGAGTTCTTCATCGCCCTGGAGGGCAGCTTCGGCTCCAAGCACGTCACCCCTCGCACCCTGACCTCCAGACTGCTGGGCAGCATGGTCTGTGTGGAGGGCATCATCACCAAGTGTAAGTTTTTAAAAAAAATTTTATATCTTCCACCTCTTGACGCACCTTTAACTGTTGCTTAACTGACTCTCAGACTGATTTCCTCCTTTCTTGTTCTCCTTCAGGTTCTCTGGTGCGTCCCAAAGTGGTGCGCAGTGTCCACTACTGCCCGGCCACCAAGAAGACCATGGAAAGGAAGTACACGGACATGACCTCGCTGGATGCTTTCCCTTCCACCGCCATCTACCCCACCAAGGTAACTGCATCCACATTCGCATTAACCAGAGGAAACACCACATCACATCAGCAGAACCTCACTGACTCTGTCTGTCCCATCAGGACGAGGAGAACAACCCTCTGGAGACGGAGTTCGGCCTGTCCATCTACAAGGACCACCAGACCATCACGGTGCAGGAGATGCCGGAGAAAGCCCCGGCCGGCCAGCTGCCCCGATCCGTGGACATCATCCTGGACAACGACCTGGTGGACGTGGTCAAGCCGGGAGACAGGGTGCAGGTGGTGGGGACGTACCGCTGTCTGCCCGGGAAGAAGGGCGGCTTCACGTCCGGCACCTTCAGGTGAGAGAGAGAGAGAGAGAGAGAGAGAGAGAGAGAGCTGGAGTCTTAAAGCTGCTGCAGCTGCTGAATTCATCCTCTCATCGAATCTTTGCATCGTTCCCCCCTCAGGACCATCATGATCGCCTGCCACGTCAAACAGATGAGCAAAGAGGTGTCTCCGTCCTTCTCCACCGACGACGTGGCCAAAATCAGAAACTTCAGCCGCACTCGCTCCAAAGTGAGTCCACGTGCCGACGCCGCTCTGCTCCCGGCTCCTCTCATTTATTAATTAATTTAAAATCTTTTCCGTGTCCACTCAGGACGTGTTCGACCAGCTGGCCCGCTCGCTCGCTCCCAGCATCCACGGACACGAGTACATCAAGAAGGCCATCCTCTGCATGCTGCTGGGCGGCGTGGAGAAGGTGCTGGAGAACGGCTCGCGCATCAGAGGAGACATCAACATCCTGCTCATCGGTACCTCAGTGTTTCCTGTTCTCTCTGCTTTCTGCTTTCCTGCTTTTAATATCAGGGCTAATGTTTTATTATATATATGTATATAATTTATTTTTCATATCTACAGGTGATCCTTCAGTGGCCAAGTCCCAGCTGCTGCGTTACGTGCTCCACACAGCGCCCAGAGCCATCCCCACCACAGGCCGAGGCTCCTCTGGCGTGGGTCTGACGGCCGCCGTCACCACTGACCAGGAGACAGGTAGGACGCTCGCTGATCACGTGACACTTCAGGTGTATTCAGACCTGTGGCTCGTTTTGCTTCGTTCCGCTTCAGCGGCTAAAACGATACAATTGTTGCATTTTTCTTTTGGGTCGTTTTGTGTGCACAGGGTAAAAGTCCCAGGTGGTCCAAAGCTGTAAACGAATGCTATGCACGAACCAACTGTTCTCTGATTGGTCAGAAATCTCACCTGAACTGCAGTTGAAGCCTGGACCCAACCTGATCCGGGTCAGTTTTATATATTGTCGACCTGAACCCGGCCATAAAACAGGAAGCCGACCTGAGTTATGTTATATGTTTTCGGCCTGAGCTAGTGTGTTGGACCGGCCCGACCCGTTGAAAACCATTGAACATCAGCAGTGTGTGGTGTGTTGTGTCGGTTGCTGAGTCTCTCTGCAAACGAACCGCTCCAGGGTTCAAATGGAAGTGAGCAGAGACCAGCCCTTCTTGGTGATCTCTGCCTGCTTGTTTTATTCCACACCTGAGCTTAATGTCTGTGTTCACATCTGCCCAAACGAAGAGATATTTGAGTTAAACGCTCCCTGTTTCGGAACAACTGCTCCAAACGAGCCACGTCTGAATGCACACCTAGATGACGATCTTCACACTTGGTGTTCAAACAGCCTCCAGATTCTTTATTTTCTAGTGAACTCATCCCTTTTTTTTAA
>OMNW01019642.1:77166-97292 GCA_900303245.1 Selene dorsalis | reverse complement strand
CTAGCCCTCTCTCGTGAAGATAGAAGGGGACACACCTCCTCTGCGCCAAACAGAGGACGCTATTCTGCCGCGCCTTGATAGAAATATATGTTTGGTTCAAGTGCTGAATGATATGAGACTGCAAGGTAGATCTGGACGGGCTGCATGCATGACAGTCTGTCATTTCAGATGAAGAGACAAATTGTAATCTCTGCGGTGTGCTATTAGTGTTGGATGAGTATCTCATAATTACAAACACTTGTATCAAGTTTTTTGCCTGATGCTGCCTCTGGATTCCACACGCTATGCAGAAATAACAGGACGACGCTTCAAACTGTGTTCAGTCAGTAATAATGGAGGTGTGTGTGTATACAAAAAAATGTCAAGTTTCTTTTCAGTTTCCCTCTTAACATATCACATTGTGACAGGGTTTTCAGCGTTTGAAAGGGTTCATGTAGATATGTCGTATAATGTCTGGAAAAAATAACTTCACAATGGACAAACAATCCCTTTCATGAAAACTACTATTCAGACTTTGTAACAATGTCTTCCTCACAAGACAAATAGAATTGCTATCATTTCTGTTGACAGCGTACACCAAACAGACCAACAGTTTATGCATACTGAGTGACAAAGCCATCTATTTTCTTTCCGGAAAAACAGGCAATACACACTCTGGCAATTGAACCACAAATGAGGAGTGAAAAATTCAAACTTCCTCTCCCATCCACCATCATTTATACAAGCCATAGAAATATTTGATTGCTCTTGCATATCTCGTAAGGAGGCAGCCAACCAATACACGGCCACGTAAACAAAGTCTGGGACTCTATATGAGCCTATCATTTAAGAATCCAAGCGAATCAAGCTTGCAAACAATCAGAAAGGAGAGGGAAAGAAACTCCGCAAGAGTATCTTCTTCCACTGCTTTGAAGGTGTAAACTATCTATTTAAGATAAGATGTGGCTGTGCATCCTTGATATACCTCTGTGCTACAGCAAGGCAAGAGTCCTTGATTTCTCACAACAATAGGGGCCAGCTTTTGAGGAAGACACATTCATATTCATGAATTTAGGATCCATAGTAGTAAATTATGAACATGCAACTCCAACAGTCCTCATGAAGTGTGCTTTGTTTAGAACTCGCAATCCATTTCAGTTGTAAAATCCTGCATAATATTCATGCCGGCTAGTAAGAGGAGTATATGTTCTATTGTGCAGGACTTGAGTGTCCACTATAGGCAAGGAGGAATGTCTCAGTTAAATGTGATTAAATGTAGTGCCCTTATAGAAAGATGTAGAGGAGTGTGAATACCTGGAAGGATAAAAACAACTAATATAAGGTTAAGCTAAGAGTTGAATTGTAAATAACTTGCTATTCCACTGAAGAAGTAGGAGGGAGTTTCATCTGTGAAACAGTTACATTCAGCTTGTTCAAAGGAGAGCCACATTGTAATCTTATTATAATTGAGAATTTAATTAATGTGGTGTCCCTGCATTCACCATTCTGCAAGTGATATCCAAGATCATGCATCAGTCAGATAAGGTATCTGACATGATTAAATTTGAACAGTTACACCTTACAAACAGAGAGCACTCAAAGACATCAGCTGATAGGACGGTATGATAACGTTTTGAAATTGTTGCCACTAAATTAACCTGATTCTAATAGGATTCCAGGTAGATAACATGGAAAATTACTGTTTTCTTTTCAAGGCAATATACAAAATGGAAGTGGTACAAATTGATTTCCATTTCCTCCCGAGATGCCCACCCCCACCCAGACATTTTCATAATTTTAGATGAGGCGATACGGCATTAATATTCCCTATCTTATCTTGTCACATCCTGAAATTGTTGGAGAGGATATGATTAGCTGAACAATAGCATGAGAAATGCACTTTATGAAGGCTATCCAGGTTTTTATGACAGAGAGTGGAGAGGTGGAGAATGGGCCAGGAAGCAGACATGATGGCAGTCAAATGCCCCCGTTTCTGGATCCTGATTTGACACAGCAGGCATTCAGAAGAGACCAGGATTTGACGAAACATGCATGCCCACCGGTGTTGGCCATTCACACATGATTAGCATTTTATTATTGTTTATAGGCCATTTAGGAGGCAGGAAGACAGCCCCGAGCCAATGGTGCAAGGAGGGCTCCAAAGCACAGTGTTTTGGACCGGTTAAATGCACCATTAAGCCTTTTAAAATTAGCTCCACCCGTCAGAGACTAAAAACAAACGTGGCTTTCTGGCTATCAATGGGCACCACTTAGAGGAAACAATGCCCTGTTGAGGCCCACCAGTTTCCTCATCAATGAACATCAAAGATGAATGAGCCCTGGCTGACAGCTTTGTTTTGACTCCGATACCCACAAAGCCCTGCTCAATATCATCCTGGTCCTGCTCCTCTGGGCTGCCCTAACAGGTGCGACCCCTCTTCTCAATGCACCGTTTGACAAGACCACGGATGGGCAGGGGCGGTGGGGGGCTTTGGTCCACATCCGCCTTAATCCATCCTACTATAAAAACACTTTGAAAAACAAACGTTTGTTTGGCCAAAGTCAAAGCCCTGGAGCCTGGGGCTCATCCATCTGTCTGCCCAGGCTTTCTCCCCTTTATTCCTGCCTGTTTTTGTCAGAGTCTCAGCTCTTCCCCGCTCATTTGGACAGGACTATAAACGAGACCCGGGAGGATCTGATTCCCGGCCATTTCCCACAAGAGGAATACATACAGTTACAACAGCCAATTGTTTGGATTATGATAACAGTGCCTGAAGAAGAAGAAAGAGTGGAAAAGGAAGGGTAAAAAAAAAAAAAGTAACACAATCTCACAGCCCAAAACATTCTGTAAAGAGAAAACAACAGCTTGCACCAAAATATGCAGACCACGCATCAAACCTGATTATCGCTCAAGTTACTCTTTAGATGGGGAGCATTTTAAGCTGGTTAATTTCTGAGCTCCTCTTTTTCTGCAGCGAGAACTGCGTGTTTTTCTGCCAGTGATAGGCTGCCGCCACTTCATGGGGAGATTATAGCTCCTCCACTCAGGAATATAGAAAGGCCTTCAGCCTGGCAGAGAGAGAGAGAGAGAGAGGGAGAGCCGATGTTGAGCATTTTAATCTAGAGTCACAAAGATAAGATGCAATGGCAGATCAATATGTGCTCTATGGTGGCAGCTCCCTGAGAACTTGTCTCTCTGGCTGTGTACCGAGGAGCCTTTACCCTGCGTGCCCCATGGCTTCATTTCTCCACAGACCAGCTATCTGTAGTGACTGTCTCTCAGGGACATCTCACACCGGGGCATGTTTAACCCCAGACACCACGCAAAACAGACAGTGAATATCTAAATAGAATCGCCTGTGAAATTTGCCATGATAAATCTCTCCAGGAATCACCCAGTTTGAATATTTGATATCACATCTGTCCTTGGCTACCTCAGGGGGTGAGGCAGGTATGATAAGGGATATTCAGAGGAGTGATTAGATAAAAGAAAGCTAAATTCTTTTTTGATTGAGGGAGATGCATGGCAATGGTATTTGCACTCTGCCATGTCTGTGTGACTGAAGTGAAGTGTATAGGTAGCATTCAGGATGTCATTTTTACTTAATTTGCCCTCCTTAGCGTTCCACCCTTCCAGCATCATCAGATGCTCTGTCAGTGTTGAGGCATTGCGAAAGAAAAAAAAAAACATGAAAAATTCTTCTGTGCTTTTAAGAATCTTCGCACTGAAAATTGAGACACCTTGAACTCCTTTAATTTTCAGCCAGATAAACTGCTCCCCCAGCACGCTATTATATTTTAAAGAGACACAAAACTCTCATTCGCATGCACTCATACAGACATCGTTAGCACACACAAGTGGGTTATGACTTCTCTCTTTCATGTCAGTTTCCAGCAGCCCACGGCCGCAGCCTGCCTCTGATGATGCTTTTGACATGGCTGCGTCCTAAACAGAAACAGATCATTAAAGGAGAAAATGTGAGGTATTGTAATGTTTGTTTGTTTTCATCCTGGGCAGCAGTTCAGATATAGCAAAGGCTCAGAGCCAAACTCAACCCTGACAATTCACAGCAAAACACTGCAAAAAAAAAAAAAACAGAAGAAAAAGGAAGGAGTGCTGAACCAAATCTGCATTTGTGAGCACAATACATGTACTGTAAAAGACAACTGCAGTGCTTTCGGTAAAGGGTGGATGCTGCAAGTTGTGTGTGTGTGTGTGTGTGTGTCTGTGTGTGTGTGAGAACAGATGCACACGCGTGTGTTTGTATGGCTGCGCGTTGTGTGACAGCAGACCTCACTGAGGAGGACTAGCAATCACTCCATTCAGCATCTGCTGCCACACAGCTCATATTGTCATTCCCCAGTTTAAAGGAACCTTGAGCGGCTTCAAAGATCTTTTCAAAGCCTTAATCCTAATAGGTCGCGGTTTGTTCTGTCACATCAAAAGAGGGAGAGAGGAGGTAGGGGGAATAATGCATCGGGGCTGGCAGAGATTCTTAAGGGTGGAAGATTGGCAGAGGATTTGCAGTGCAGGGAGGACTGAAATCTGAAATATCGGACACAGAATGCCTGCTGTAATAGATATGAAATAGGTCTTCTCAACAGCATGAAAGGCTGACATTTCCAGAAAGTTTGTCATGAGAAGGCCCTTTTATTCCCCTTCGTCTATCTGCGTTTGTACTGCCACCTTGTCCATAGCAGAAATTCGCAAGTGTCACTCTACCGGGTTATAGAATAGGATTGGACATTTAAATTTTTTTTTCACCCACCTCTTCCCTTTTTTATTGAATGCTTAGAAATTCCAGAGAGACACCAATTGAGCCAAAGCCATTTTAGAAAACTGCCTTCTGCATGGCACTCAAGTTATAAATTCACATGCAGCACTTGTTTCCTGACCCTCTGTGATAGCCAACGGAATGAAATCTCATCCTTAGAAAAATCTTTACTATTTCTCTGCATTATATCATTACATGTGCATATGCATTATAAATATCATCAGAAATATGTGTTAGATCGCAAAAGCCGAACCGAGAAGCATATATTGCTGCCGGTGTGAAATGCTTCAGTGACATGAACGATAAAGTTCAAATCAAGTCTGCCAAAGCATATAGTGGGTGTTAGACGTGCTAGACCATAAGTGTCACTTATGTGTTTACTCCTCACCTCTCTGACACTTTATCAGCTCTGAAGGTGTCTCTCATGCATTTCACCTGATCGACTCAGCAGACAAAGAGATCCGGCCCGTGTTTCAACAGTGCACAAGTGTCCACCTAATTAGGTGCTCATGGGAAACCGAGCATTGATTTTCTGTCAGCGTGTCTGCCCCCCAAAAAGAAACAGCGATGTTTGTCTTTTTGTAATGATGCACCGTGTGCCATTGATAACAGCGATAAACCAGGCTAGGGTTGTAAGCATAAGCACAACATACCCGTGGGAACCCATATATAACGATGCCATTTAATTGTATGGTTGGGAAATACGTAGTCTGTGAGTAGTGGGAAGTAAACAAAGTTTGTCGGGGATGGAAATGGACTCAGTTTTTCTGACAAAAATATATCTTTTCAGCTCTGTAAAGGCGTGAAATCCCTCTTGTGCTTGTTATTTCACACTCCTGTGGCTCCAACTTCTGGCCAGCGGTGGCACGGTAAACAGACAAACACATGAATTCACGCAAACGATACACACACAGTATACTAAAGAGGAGAGATTTTTGGCTGAGAAGTTGCTAATGACCTCACATTTTCAGGATCCTCACTTACTCAGAGTAAGAAACCTAGATTTGCATTTTGGCCAGTAATTCCAAAACAGTACATATCTAGTATATAAAGGGTGTAATCTAGATTTCTAGAATTAGAAAATAGCCAAGGATGCTGTCTGTCCCCCATTCATTCTCTCTGAGGTGGGAAACTTGGCTTTACTGAACACCCAGAGGACTGTTATGTATAAATAATGGTTTCAGTATCATGCTGGCCAGTGTGCCAGCCACCTGCTGATCCAACCACACACAGGTAGCGCCAGCCCGGGTGACACAGGGCTGTAGACATGGGCATTCAATCTGCCAGCAAACTAATCAGTGAAAGGGATGAACTCCAAGCTTATCAGAAGGGGTCATGGATGTGGGTGGAGGAGGCAGCAGTGGGAGAGCAGGGATGTTTTGCACAGCCACAGCAGGCTGACATGGGCCCCAGAATGGGAAAATTCACAAATCTCAATGTAGGAGGTTGGGAGAGCACAACCCTAAAGGACGTGAAGGAAGCTTTGCTGCTTACCACCCACACATTACCTGAACATGTCAGAGTCTGATGCTAACACCTTAAGCTTAAGTATGATATCATGAATGCCAGGTTCACTTGCCTTGCAATGGATATCTGGCAGCAATTGTATTTTTGTTAATCCACATTTGTGGGTCTAAATACAGAATCATGATAAAGAGCGGTGTATAGTACGACTGTAAATTGCTTGATAAAGAAATCTCAGCAGAATTGTTAAGAGATGTCTGGATACACGTGTGGTTCTACGAGAGTCTCTCAAGCCCTGCCCTGTTAAAAACAACAATTCAGTTCACCATATAAATGTCTGTCTTTGAAATGCAAGGTCCTACACTGAACAGTTTGCCTTTAAATTCACACATTATTTCCGCTCCTTAACTGATCACCGCTGGAAACCATTCTGTATCAGCATTTAAAGGTACAAGACTGTAATTCAGAAGGTAATTTCACATCTTAACAGAATCCAATTAAAAGCATGGACATTTCAATTAAACGTCCCCCTGCCTTGTCGCTACAGTGTCACACCACAAGTGAAATTGGAATCAGATTACTGAGAGAACCTGAAGAAGTGTTTTTCAGCGCAATAAGGATCACGCGTTCCAGATAGAGACCCCTGTCATCTATACGGCAGGAAGGAAAATAGCCTTTCTTTGCCAACATTAGTCATTTAATTCTCCCTCCTTATTAATTTCACAGCAGATTACCTGAGAAGATACAAAATGCTGTCAGCAAAGAGTTTTAATTAAGTATGGGGTATGTTGCTGTGAGTACCTTATGTGAAACTGCTGCCTTATAATGCTCTTGTTTTAATTACTTCAGAGTGCCCCCTCATTAACCTCTATGGAAATGTGCTCGAAACTACAGTGTGCATTACAAACACTAGACCGAGAAATTGCTTATTTTCATTATACAGAATTTCATATTTCTACTGTTGCAAAACAATACGTTGTGAATAATTCAGTGTAAAGACACAAAATATTTCTCATTTTGTTATTTAGAAATGTGTTGTATATTTTATATTTTCAGAATTTCAAAATAAAAGAAATAGACAGCACAACTGGGGATATTATGCTTTGAACTTGTTAACTGAGAGATAACCTTGGTGGCCAAGGGCACCATGACGACCCCTGGTGGGAGCCACAAGCTTTTGTTTGTGCCTTATTTGTGGAACCTGCTGTTAAGAAATTGCATAAAGGTTTTCTAATATAATACTACAATTATTATAATACCAGTGGGAAAAAGACAGATTTAATTTATTATATGAATGTCATGGAATATTATCTTTCATAGGCTCTAACACATCCATAAATAGTACAATATAAAATAAAAGGTATACAAAAAATTAAAATCCAAAAGGTGTTCATATTAGATACTATACATCAATGAGCCTGTCTGATTCAAACACAGATTGGTTTTGTTTCATCATTTCATTTCTCTGTAGCTGGTCTCTGTCAAGCAGCTGTGGGTGGTCTTGCAGCTTGAAAATCAGCAGCCCCATGGACATTTCCCTTTTGATCCTTTTCATCCTGAAAGTTTCTGAATGGTCCAATATAGATTTCAAAAAATGCTCCCGGAGTTGGCTCCTATTCACAGTATGTGGATGGGTAACTGTGCCACTGTCCACCCCAACACCTTAATGTGGTTTAACAGGATACATTAGCTTTTAATGGCACTTAATTGTACAAAAAGGAAATCCATAACCACATAAGGAGAAAAGTCAAGTATTTCCAAGCTCTTTATAAGAACAATTTAGAGCAGACAAGTGCTTTTCAAACCTTGGATTGGAATCAGTCCGACAGCCTGGCCATGAGAAGGCTGGTCTCCATTTGTAAGGCTACAGTGCCACCATTTGGTCATGATGAGGCCTCCATTAAACTGCCAGGGCCCTAGACTTGGCAATTCCAGGCCTGTATAAAAAATGATGAATAATAATAGTTTAAAATCTGGAAATTGTGTTTTGAAATACATGATATCATTCAAAAACAATCTCACAGTTGGGATCAAAATTGTCTAATTCAGTGCTGAATTATCTTCAAGAACACAGTGCGGGGCTCTATGGCAGACCATAAAGTTGAATGGTTTTATCCTATGGTATATCATTAAAAAAAATTGAGCTGGACCCAAAATACATTCAGGTGCGCAATTAGAGTGGGAAGAAAACGTTCAGTCCCATTGTTATTCTTGATAGGTTATTGTAGGTCTGCGCCATCTTAGATAATGAGCAATAACCTGCACTTTAAGAACAGGGGAGGTTTGCCAAGAAGGAATGGTGATTACAATCAATTAAGACTGATGACAAAGCACCAACAATAACCCTTTGTGTGTGCGCGCGCATGTTTGTGTGTGGGTGTGCGTGGCCTTGTTTTATTCACGCATCCTTGCAAACTACCCTGTTTTGTGTAATCAACATCTGTTGTGACAGGCAACCTCCTCCTTCCTCAGAATGGCCCACTTCACATAATGAGTGTCATACCAAACTGCAGGGCAAAGGCTGATTTCGCTCCTCTTTTTACTCCTCTTCTTTGGCCTCCACTACCCTCACTACCCTCTGGTTCCTCTCGTATCATTCAAGACATCCATTATGGAGAACCTTTAGAAAGAGAGACAACCACTCTCACAACATCAGCAACGTCAGTTCTCAGCATGTGGGGGTGGTTGATGAAATAAAATACTCTTGTCCTCCTGAGCCTGTAAGCTCAGCCACAGTTAGCCTCTAAACTCAAATTAAAATTCTCATGCATGCCTTGACTTCACTTTGAGATCTGAGCTATTCAAACAGAAACATATTCTTTATGAGACTTTCCAACCATTCTCTTTGACTATAGTGTCTCCTCCATGCGATCCCTCACTATGCGATAATCTACCAAAATGTGCTGGCTATATAAAGAATATATTCACTTTTTATTCATGAAAGCAACTCAAAACACTCAAAATCTGTGTAGTCTATAGTGGTATGTATGATTCACTCATACACAACAGTGTACAGATGGTTTAGGCGCCATCTTCTGGTAAATGTGGTCATCCTGGAACACAGTGTGATTTGTTGTTTATGTGACAACCATAAAGAGCCAGTGTCAATATTTGTTCATATTAGTGGAGATTTCTCTTTTAAAAATGCAATATTAGATAATGTCACGTCTCATAATGATGGACGGAGGCACAGATAGCAATGCATTTCTTTATAAAAGTAGACATTATCTGAGTCTGGAAAGATTTCCCACTCCATTTTAACTCTACAGTCTAAGCTCTGTCTTATATGAGATGTGTCTACAAAGTATAAATAAAATCATTTTCCCAGCGAGGCCTCAAAATTAATTGCCTCCAAAATAAGACAGATAGGTTCAGAGGAGCGAAAATGTGAGATTGCACGTAATGTCAATTTATTGGAGTTGATTAACGGATGCATCCAATTTCTTTAGACTTAAGATTCATCTCAGAACATAAACACTTTTTTTTTCATTTCCAAGATGGAATTTGCTGTCTGCACAACCAAGAAGAACAAATTATTTGGAAAATCCATTAATGTCATGAGCACACCGAACTCTGTTTCATTTAGCATAATCCGAAATTTACTTTAACTGTATGAGAGCTTTTCTTAAAGATTCCTTTGTATTCTTACATTCATTTATACCAAAAAAAAAAAAAAGCAGTTTAAAGTGTCAAGTGGCAGTGGCTTGAATGAGCAATGAAACTGTTGTATCTTCTTTTCTCTCTGTAAGTGTCACCACCACAGGGTGTAAATGTTAAAAAAAAATACAAGTCTCTTTAATCAGAAAGTTAGTTTCCTGGTTCATTAATAATTACACTGTACCAGTGGTCATTAGTCACTATACAAAGACTTTTTTTTAACACAGGCTTTGACCACAGTATGACAGGGTTTGTGAGCTGGAGTAGGGTATAGTAGATGAAGACACTGGTGTGCATTTTGCACCAGAAACCTGCATTTAATAAACCTTTTTCACAACACTTTCACCCAATTTATGTGTCTCAATTAGGAGAAGCACGAATTTAATCAACAATATTAACAACTCTATCATAGTGTCCCAGTCAGTTATGTCTCTGAACTTGTATATGTACAGTACAGTAGCCAAGCACAAATACTGGACTGCAGCCACCGTTAAATAAATTGAATACAGCCATTGTTAATGTTATAAATTACACCTGTGCTTATCATGAGAGAAGTGGTCTGCTTATGGTCATCTTCTAGTAATAGCAGTAATAGACAAACAAATAAAGGTGCACACATTGTATTTGTAATATGAATATAATCATTTTGATATGCAACATCGCTGTACAGCACAAGTGCATATTATTGAGGTGTATTAAAGCATGCACTAAAATGCCTCACATAAATGACTGTGTGAGTCTACAGCATGTTGGTCTTTGCACTCCATTTAGATTCACTTCATATTTATTTATTATTTGACAGAATGAAGCCATGCACCAGATGTGAGCGACTTTGTGTACACCTTTTTGAGAAATCCCTTGGAGAACTTGAAAAAAGTCCTCCCTTGTTCCAGCCACCCCAATCTGAGTGTTTCCTATCATACTATTGAGATACTTGAGGAAATAATCAGCAGATTACTCCATGGTGAAAACGGTGGTGCCTTATTTTAAACAGCAGAGGGCGCTTTGGAGCTACTGTATCAACCAGACTCTTACCTCTGCTTATCAAACCTCTGATGTATCAAAGAAAGACGAATCTATAAATCCTTTTTTGACTGAAGCTGGCTGCCTGTTTCCACTCTGAAGTTTACTGGTGTTAGACTGCGCATTGCACTGAAGTTACTGTTTCTCGAAACAGTAACGGAGCGTGAGGCGAAATGAAATAGCTTGACCTTAGACCAGGAAATAGAAATGAAGCGTGTTAAACGGTGAAATAATTCATAGACGAAGGTAACATCAACGAAAGAAGAAGGTGGAGTGGTTATAAACAAGGAGGCGTATTCATCTGATCTGACCACTCCTCTCTGTCAGGCAGCGCTTCCGTGTTTACACACCCACAAAAAAAAAAAAAAAAAAACAGGACACCAGCAGCCGTCGGATGAATGTTTACCGAGCAAGCATAGAGTGGTGGTGAGGAAAGTGACAGTCACACTGGAGGCTTGGTGTATGGTGAAACACAGGTGATTTCAGCTTCCACGGTTGCAATTTACAGCGGAATGTTCACTCGAAGGGGGCATGGAGACGTCAAGAAATCTACACAGAAAGTTCTGGACCCAAAGAAGGATGTGCTGACCCGGCTCAAACACCTCCGGGCGCTGTTAGGTGAGCGAAATGTCACCGGGCTTTTGATGGTACATCGCCGAGGCTTAGCTAGTCGAGCTAGCTAACTGGCATCAGGCGACAGCTAACGTGAAACGGCTGTCACCGCGGTGACCGGCGCGAGCTCGCTGACAGGTCGCACAAATCCACACTGTGGCGACATGAACTGTTTGCCACTCGCCACCTGCGTTCATTGAATTTCTTTTGACGTTCTCGTAACAGAGAAGCGACCCTGTCATAAGGCATGGATGCTAGCTAATGGGTGCTAGCTTCCTTGCGGCTAACTAGCCGACGGATGCTAACTGATGCTGCAGAACAACCTTTGTTGTCATTTCGACCTGTGTCACACTGACTGTTTAAAAACGTAGCACTTGAAGCTCGGTAGCTGTAACATGAGAAACACAGAAATAAGTCACCGTTTACATAGTTTAGGGCTAAGTGAGCATAGGGCTTACCTCCAGCTTGCTGCTCGGTGTAAGATACTTTACATAGGGGCTATTTGATGTTTAAGTCCCGATAATAAATGTTGAAAATACATGTATCTACCATTTAGGCAGAATTCATTGTGTCTTTCATTGAACAAAGAAGTGTAGCATTAATGACAGTTGTAGGACTGTTGTCTAGCTGTTGTCTTCCCTCACAGAGACAACAACAAGAGACATGGATTTACTCTGCAGCAACCTGACATCTGCTGCACATTAGCTTTGTATTATGCATGATGGAAGATATTTCCAATCCCCTTTTGAAGTTTTGCTCATTGATCACTCATCATAGTGCTCTAAATTTTTTGTCCCTGTGGGTCTAAATGATGATTTCACTTTGCAAAACATTCAGGCAGAGAACACATGTCATGCTATTTAAATAGTTAATGACCGTTCTGTCTTCCTGAAACAAAGTAGGCATAAATTATGAACAAAAACAATCTAAACAATGCAGACAAGTATTAGGTTCTCAATAGCAAAACCACTGTTAGGTTTTATATATGCACATATACATTTTTTTGCGCCCCCCCCAATCAGGGTTGGTTCATTCTGTTACTACTAAGTTGACCTTCATATTATTGAGGACTGTGGTATACAGTGTCTAACACCAGTGCATCACCAAGAAAATGGGGTCAGTGTGTACTCTGGGAACATTTGAAAGGGGAAGAAAGTTGTGAGGAGGGAATTGTCAGTTAGCTGGAAAACTGCAGTAGATTCATTAAAAGTGTAACATATAATATAATGATCTTTAGTAGGTCACTTGCACTCAGGTATTGTTCTGTGGTTGTGTCTTGGATGAGTGGCTAGTAGTGTAGGTTAATCTATAATCTAACCACCTCATCACAATTTGAAAGCTTTGAAGAGGAAAAACACCCCTCTAATGAGGGGTTTCAGTTTGGTTAAAGTATTACCATTGTAATCAGCTTTATCTTTAATGATATTCACCATGATATTCAAAAATATGATTTACAATAACAGAGTTTGTAAAAAAATTAAAAATAAAATAAAAATCTAAAGATACTGTGACTGAATTGCATAACATTTGACCTGCATTCATGTACAGATATAGCTGTACAGTAGAGTCATGGCTGCAGTAGCAGGCACCTGGAAAAGAATAATTTCTGTGAAAACAGGGACCGTGTCAGATGTCTATGATTGAAACTATTTGTTTGGCTGATGCACGCCAGCTTGTAACCTTTTCACAGTGGGTATGTTTGCTGTTGTATTGATTTCTTGTAGAGCAGCACAACTGTGGCAACCACTATCAGCTTCATAGTGTTTAAAAACCTGTGTAACTGTTGTAAGCTAATATGGTTAGATCTTTCTGCTGTCATTGCACACCTTCAATGTCAAGACTAGTACAGCCAAAGTGGAGGTCAACAAAGAGTTCTGCACGTCCTCTGTGTTTTTCTTTCCCTCATGTGCAGTTAAAGATAAGGTTAGCCTGTTTGTCTAGTAGCTGATAGTCGGGCCAACATGTTGATGTCCCCCAACGCCCCAGATTTTACCATGCTTTCAGCTAAGGAAGGATTTCCTCCTGGTGCTGCTGGTTCCTGTGTGGACAGGAAACAGTGATGAAGGATGAGGTGCTGAGGGGGACAGGACAGTGACTTGGGAATATAATTGGCCTCCTTTCATTGCCCAGTGTTTTTTTTTTTTTGTTTGTTGGTTTTTTTTTGTAATATTAGCAGAAGGATAAAAAATTAGACTGCTACGCTTAATACCCTCATGATGAATGTAAAATGTCAGCAGTCCAAACATCAAACATAACTGTAATAGTCCATGACGGAGGGACATTTTCTAAATAACCAGATGGTGGGCAATTTAACTTGCATCTTTAATATATTAAAATAGGTAAGACCATTATGTCAGTAATGCTGTTAAGAACTGTTGAAATGAAATGTCAGATTTTAGAATTTATATACAGAAGTTGAAAAAGTGATGGTTGGCAGCTGTTTAAGCTCACCTTTAGACTTAATTCAGACTTACTAATTATGATTTGAATACTACATATGTTGTGTCTCACTGTCGCCGTGGCTTTGTAGTACTAGGATCAGAAAACTGTTAATCAAGCTTGTTGAAGCCAGTTATAGTATCAGCTGTATTGTAGTTGAAGGGACAATCTGTGGTCTGGGCTATTTTGAGAGTGGCCCTGTATTGGTTTTCTGCTCACTGAGCAGATCTGTGGGATAGAGTGTGAAAGCTGCTGCATGTTAATTTGCCGGTCATGCCTGGCTGGATCTGGCTGCGGTTGTTAATTACAGGAGCCCAACAAACCACCTGATCACCCACTGCTTCTTTCAGCGGAGGCACAAACTGCTGTTTCTCTGACTGCTTCACGCTCAGCGTCATTCTCATGCTCGCTCTCGACTCACTCTCCAGTCACTGTTGCATACAACTGCGATTTTTTGAACACTGATGTGTTCAAAATAACACCTGAAGAAGGTGGTTAAAACGCTAGCAGCATTGTGGGAAATCTGTCAGTGTGTTGACTATATGCGGGAGGTTGTCTGGGGAAATACCTATTGAATCCTGAGGGAGATGTTTCTCATCACAGGTCAGAGTGGCAGGCCAGCTGTAGCCATTCACTGTCTAGATCAAATATGCTTTGCTATTGTGAAGACTTGAGTGCGGGCCCAGTGGTTAAAGGACAAATGAGTAATAGAGGAAAGCTAATAGAAAAAACTAACATTGTTGTTTTTTTTTCTTTTGTTTCCTTTGTCTCCCACTCCTGTAAACAAGCTCAGCTTAACCTGTTGGTGAACTCTGCAGGAACAGCAGTGAATTTGTGCAAATGTTGGTAGCAGCAACAGTTAGCTATATTTGTTTTTGGGAGTCGGTGTGTTGAGTTGTTTTGTTGTGTTTATTTGCAACCAAAGGTATTGTTTTTTTAAGGCAGATCTGCAACCCTCTTTGGAAGAAATGAAATGTAGCGTCATTACACCTTACTTTTCTCCATGTGCGAGCTCTAAGTGTTGCTGGGGTCAGGGTCAACTGAAAGCGCTGCTGGTATAAGAGGAAATCACAAGGTGAAGCACCAGAGGAAACAATGAGCACAGCACTGGAAGAGCTCTCAAGAAGGTCCTCTGTGTGGCTGAAGTAAAGGCTGAGATCACTCGACTTCTGATTCTCCTCTTTTGTAAAACACTCAGGTTAGACTTATGAATAGCTTCAGCCTCTTCTCATCTTTTATCCCACACCATGTGGGCATGATATCAACACTTCAGAGGTTTTATCTAAGTACAGTTTAATGTAACTATCACAGTCATATGCCATAAATGGGCTTTATGAACTTTTTGGGATTTTGAGGCTGTTTGTTATCGTTCCCTATAAGCTATCACAACTAGAAGTGGACTGAATGTTGTTGTGAGGAGGACAAAAGTCCACTGGGTTCTAGATCTGGTTACTGTAAAAATCAAGTGACTTACTGGGGTGGTGATTGTTGAGTTTTGGATTGTGATTCACGGTCCTCATTAAATTAACCACCTAGTCACAAGATGATTTGAAGGACTCCATAAGACGACTGTGATTACAGTTGTGTTTCTGGAAAAGGCAAAACACAGGTCCTGTAAATCAAAGGGGATTAATTAAAGCTCGTTTGATGCTGATTAGCACAAATAGACTTTTCTCTCTCAAGGTGAAAATAAATCTGCAGAAGCTGATTTAACCTAGTCCCTTAGCCAAAATAACACAACTCTGATTAAAAAGATAATATTGCATTTGAAGCATTATGAGACTTGATCTGTTATTGGCCTTTATGATAGCTTCAGTTATTATGGTCCTAGCATTTAGCATGTTAGGCTGAGAGCTGCAGAGCTGAATTTGGATTAGGACATTTGCATGAGTTTAGCTTGGTCAATAAAGGCCTAGAGAGAAAATGAAGAACTAAATTCAGATTGTCATTAGTTAATGCTGCAGTACAGTCTACTCCCCATAGCAAAAATTCATCCCCCAGTCCCAAGCAATATGTGCCAGTACCACCATCTGCAGCAAGCCAGCAAAATGGGACTGCCAATATCAGTCAAGCTCTACTTGAGATAGGAAATTTGGGTTTGTATAAAAAGCAAAGGCAGGTTGCCTTACTGTTTATCTAATTGCTTGAATAGCTAACCAAATCCAACACATTACATACAGAGAAAGTGCCGTTAAACCTCCGTTACCTAGCCTTCAGTCTCCAAAACCTCAGTTAACGTGAAGGTTAGGTTTCACAGTATGCAAATGACCAGTGTTTGGGGAATGCTGTTGTTGAATGCAGCAAAAAATAATTATTGGCCAAAAAAACTACAGGTACACACTTCAACTTTTTAGAAAGTGCTCTGAAAAAGATCTCCGTGAGGAAGGTCATAGAGATACAAATGCCAGTGGAACAAAGGCGAGCTAAGGAAGGAGTTGGGTGCATCCACTGTACTGTATACAACAAGACTGCGTTATCAGCCAGCACTTATCAGAAAACAGATGTGTGCTGAGACTAGTGTGTTGTGAAGCAGATGTAAAAAAGTGTTTCTTGGTTGTAGCTAGATTGAACATAGAGTATAGATGTATTTACTCTAGTCTACATTTTTGGCTCATTTTCCCAGGTTTGAATTGTTTTTCAGCATCAGATTAACCAGAGTATTTACTGAACTGATTAGGCACAAAGAGGGGAAATTAACTCTTTTATTTACTTGAGTTTCTCTCCACTCCTGTTCCTGCTGTTAATGATTGTGGCTGCTTCTAAGCTAGTGGCCGTGTCAAGATAAGCACTTAGCGGCATAAAAAAAGCCCTGTGCCTCCGTCCCTGGGTCATTAGCATTGCAAACTATGCCATGATAAAACAGACTGGCTACCTATTGCACTTTTGTAATTGTTAGTAGTGCTGGATCACTGCGCCTTATAATGTTTGACGGGCTCTTACTGGTATGGTGCGGGTGCTGCAGTGCATTCATACCACAAATAATGATTATTTATCAAGTCATGAACAGGTCTTTCAAGTTAAGTTAGGGGTGGGAACTTGAAATAAATAAAATCCCATTAACTGTTAATGGTTTTGCAGCCAGCAACAACGTTATTTCCCCTAAAAATAGGTGTTTCAGGATAAAGCTAATGTTCTTATTTCAGTACGTGTTATAATACGTGACTTCTAGATATAGACATATTGTTAACCTCTTAGATGTGTTGTATTTCTAATCCACAGCTTTGGTTGTGCTCTTGGTCTTGCTTTTCTGTTTTCCGTCTGTGGTATTCCCGTCATGTGTCTCTGAGCTTCCTGAAAACCCAAATTTCAAATATGATATAAATCACATGGTGCTGAATGAAAGGCTTTTTTCTTTTAGCTGCTGACCTGCTGTAGAGAGCTAGAAATAGGAAAACACCAGTGCTCTGTTTTCTGCGGTGGATATTATCTGTGTGATTTTTAAACAGCACATGAAAAACCAGTTTGTCTAGTTACACTGTGTACCTGTGCTGTGTTTATAGGTGAACCTAGACCAAGACCTGTCGTTAACAGGGGCAGCGTTTGTTAACAAGATTTGATCTCAAAGTGGATTTACATTTTATGTTGTCTTTCCGAGTGCCCAAGCTCTCACTAATCTGCTGTGGATTTCCACCTTTAAAAACAAAAAGGAAAATAAACACTTCACTTTGGCTTATACTGTTAGCAGATTTCTACACAGATATAAAGAGCACATTTTAAGTTGTTAACCCTAGCGACTGGTGCTGGCAGATGAAAAGACAATGAAAAATGTACATTATATATTAAATTATTGTATTTTAAAGTAGGATCTTTGACTTTCTTTAATGTGCACTGTTTTATCATCTGATATGTGCTGACATTTGTGATGTAAAAGATATGAGAGATCAGCTAAAGCTGAAGTTGAATGACGATTACAGTAATAAGAGGAACCGCCATAACATTAGGTAAAATGAAGTGGATGGAAAGGAGGACAATTGAAAGCAATGACACAACATTAGAAATACACCTGTTGTCTTGTTTACCCAAGAAACCTCTTGTGCTTCATTACGTTTAATTAGCACTTAGCATATTATTAATAAAATAAGAAAATGCTTCATGCCTGAGTTTCTATAGCCTGTTTGTATTATTAGTAGTATGAGTTTCATTTTAAATCAGACATCAAAATTGTTAATTGTGGCGTTTTCTACCTTTGCTGAAATGGAAGAAAAAGAGGGAACAAGAGAGATAATGCTACACTTGTTTTACTGTAACCAAATTGTTTTGCATTCATCTTCAATTTGAGAATTCCCAGGCCTTTCCATCTGCAGTAGAACGTCACTTCACAGGAGAAGAAAACTGCTGTGTTGATGAAGATAAGCGTTTAAAGGCAGTCTGAAGAGGAGTGAAAGTTTGCCAGTTTAGCAGCTCATTAGTGCCAGCCTGCCGGGATAGGCCACTCTCTAATGTGTGAGGTTGGATGGGGATAAGGTCAGACTCTGTCCGCTCTACCATGACTGTTTCACACTGTGCTCTATGTAGACTTATAGGCCCCAATCTGTCGCACAGCTAGACAATGAATGCAAGTCGAGAGGCATTCATGCAGTCTTTGGCACGGTGGCACTGTAATGAAATCATATGCATCAAAAGTGTTGTGATTGCAGGAAAGGAATTATGTCTCTTGGATTTGTTGTAACGCAGCTTTATACTAATCCCTGAATCATAACATCAACACGATTGATAATAATTGTTAAAATAGTATGATTATTATTTATTCATGTCAAAGCCATTACATGCTTGCTGACATTTTAAAAATGGTATGCCTCTGTCAACTCAAGAGACAGCAGCATGCTGTGCTCCATTGCTTTGTCGTAGTAGTGCGTTAATCAGTTTCTGTGAGTACATTGTTCAGATACATGGCCATGACAGTTATAGATATTATCTCCTGACTAGCTATCGGTTGATCAAAATTGCCCAGGCCACTAGTGTCCATAGTGGCAGTGTTCCTGCAAACTGAAAGCTTCATAAGCCAAACCAACCCACTGAGATGATGAGTCTTTTCGATACAGATAGAGAAAAGAGGAAGAGGAAAAACACTGACGCAGCAAACATTCAACCAGCAGCAGCGTGTTATCAAGGTCTTCGATGAGCCTCGTACAGCCTGCTACCTGTTGTAACTGTAAAGTGCATCATGTGACGGGCTCACTCAGCTGGTTGTAACTGATTTATGATTAACCTCCTTCCACTCTGGTCAAATATCAACCTGCTCATCCAACCATGGGTCACTAAGTGCTGACACATCACTCTTCTCTTGCCTCCTCTGTGGCCACTGTTTTTTTAAATGTGACAATGAACAACACATAACATTCGGTGTACATATATTTAAAATGACAATAATGACTTAATTTTATGAAGTAAAGTAGATTTCACCATGTGATAACAGTGGCATATTGATACAGTGAGCATCTTGGTTGGTTCTTCTACCTTTCTGCCACTAGGCACAAAATCCCAAGGAAAAAATAAAGACTAAAGTTCCCCTGCCACCGCACAACAAAATGAATAGTGCTTTTCCCCCTGTGATAGCATCTGGTGCTTTTTTCCAGGTAGTGAAAATGGAAGAGGGTGGAATAATTTGGGTAACTGTGGAAACTCTACCTGGCCAAAGAGAAACAGGCCTGTTGTTTGAGGAGGCAAAGAAAGTTAGTTGAGAAGTTATAGAAACTGTGATAAAACCAGAGTGAGCTTTGCATGGAGCGAGCCATGAGCAGACGGGGACAGTCAGCTGTGCATCTGCTGGGGCGCAGGCTTCATGAATTATTTTACAGTTCACTGGCGCAGTGATGGGATGGCCCACCAGGGCTAATTTGACTATTGAGAGACATCAGGGACTCTGTTTCTTGCTTTGGACAGTAGTCAGGCTGATAGTATCTATAGAGTATCTCTGATGTTAACACCACCACTAGCAGCCAGAAACAAAGGAAGAACTGTTCATTTGATAATCTAAACGAATAACTTGTTTCCTCATGGTGAGCTTTTTAAAATGGGTTGTGTTGATATGTGATACTGTATTTTCTTTGTGACTGTAGGGTTAGCATTAAAACGACCTCAAAATACTATGGGAGGAAGTAAGTTAATGCCACTTTTAAAACAAACTGCGTCATGTATGAACCTTTTGTTAATGTTGAGCTACCATGTTGAAACTGA
>OMNW01019642.1:61097-77146 GCA_900303245.1 Selene dorsalis | reverse complement strand
TTGAAACTGAAGATTCAAAATATGGTGAAGAAGAAGAAATGTACCCAGTCTGTAAGTTTTACTTTTCTTAAAGGGTAGACTAATATAAACCAATGGAAGTTCTGAACTTCTGTGTTAATCTTTGAAAGATAATTGATTGATATGGCAGTGAGAACGGTCAAAGTACTGTGTGTGTCTTTGTCGCTCTCTGGGTCTCGGTCATGCATATTCTCAGTTTATTACTACCAAAAAAATTCTCTCCATTTTTTTCTCAACTCATATATTCCTACTCCAACACACAGTCTCTGATTTTTCTCATGGGCTTCCTTTGTTTGGAGATAACCATTTATGGGGGGAAGTGCTGTCTACGGTGCATCCATCAGCTTCCAATTTAGCTACCACCCCCGTGTCTCTGCTACTACGTGTTGGCCCCCTCCAGGCATCCCTCTGCTGGGGCTCTTAAAGAGTCCTCTGTGTCTGATCTGAGCAAACTGCCAAAGAAACATATCAGTCTTTTCTCTCTTTTTTGGCAAGAATATAGTGCACCTGCAGTGTTAGCTAGCCCAGAGCTGATGCAAATGAGTGTGTGATCACAGGCCTTATTAGAGAGGTTTTTGAGTATAACATTGCATATTAATGATTCCGCTTCAGGTGGTAAAATGGCATGCATTGTAAATTGCCTAAAGGGTCAAACTGTGGTTTGACACAGACCTTTGAACATTAAACGTGAGCTCTTATTATTAGTCTTGTGTGCTGATTGAGTTTGAACAGGATGCTGTGGGCAGAGTAGCCTGACGTTTGGTTTTGATTGTGTAAATATACCATACGCCTCAGCTGACTAGATGACCTTAACCCATTTTCCCTAACAAGCCCAATGTGCACACTGCTGTGTGCACTCTCAGCGCTCGCTATAGGCAAACTCGGTCACGCATTTGATTCGCAAGCAACATAAAGCTGAAGCTTAAAATTGCCAGACATTTTTTATCTGTAGTCAACAGTTGTTATTTTTTTTCCACTGTTTACCTTTGTGTGAAGCACTAAGGGTATTCTGTAGTGTTATGTAATGGTGCATGTGGATTCAGCAGTTCAGTCCTCTCTTCTGACTTTGGCCTCAGTGAGACTGAGGGAGACCCTTGGTGAAGTGATGCCTGAAATATCCCATATTTACTTTAACCTGCCAGAGTTTGGAAAAATAACAGCGTGTATTTGCATTGACATCTGAGAAGGATATTTTTCCCCAGACATTTTGTGAAAAATGACAGTGAGCTGATAATATCTGCTCCTGTAGACCATAATAAGAAGATGCTCTGTTTTTATGCCCTCCAAAATATTTCATTATGGTCTTCAGTTCTGACTGCACATTGTTAGTTTCCAGCTGGTCTTCTGACATGGGGGTGGAACATCTGCCCTTCCCTGACAGCTAACAGGAAACGGATCACAATGGGGAACAACCCAGACCTGCCATGGCTGTTTGGGCTGTTTATTCCACTATGGAAGATTGCAGGTCTCCGCATCATTAAGTTATCATTGTCAGCTGTGTCTAGGTCATGGTTCATCCAGTTTTTCATCATTTAACAATAAGGCGGGCTTAATGATCTCCTTGCAGAATTGTTTACTGTCATTTAGGCAGCTGATAGGCTCAAGATGAGTATTCAGCGTCTTTCAATAGGAAGAAGAATTAAGAATTAGTGGGCATTTGCAGAAACAATTTACTCCTGGTTTGTTTACTGAACTTGGCAATGTGTTCCCTTTTCCCTTTTATTAGTTCTTCACCACTCTTGTTCAAGAAGTGCTATTATGTGTGAATCAGATCACTGAGTGTTGTCGTAGACTTTGCCCTTCAAACAGCCGAGCTCATCCGCTCATTCAGCTGCAGTGACTAGTTTTAAGGACACGGGACTTGCTCCCACCCTAACAGCCCTGTGTGACCCCAGCTCTCTACAGCTGCTGGTCATCCAACACTGTTTTCCTGTTTTTGAGATGGAAGTCTTGCAGATGGAGGGGTGTTAACTGAGGGACACAGTTATCTTGTTGGGCCCAGAGGATACAGTGTCATCCCCTGCATTCCCAGGACTGGGGAAACAGGTTCTCTCTCTTTATGTCCACGTGCTGTTACCTGAGAAGTTAGTGAAGCCATTGAGTGAATGCTCTTACTGGATGTAAGTGCTCACAGCGTCCACAACCATTGTGACCACAAGACTAAGTTAAACGTAGAATATGGCTTGGCTCGTATTGTATGCTATTTGCATTCTGCCTAGTGTCAGCCAGTTGCACATTACATGTGTTTGCTTCAGTCCTTCTCTCTGTGCTCACATATACTGCTTTCCAAACAGGAATGTTTACATTTACACATTGTTATGTCTCTTCCAATACCTCCAATACCTGAACCAGATGCCAGAGGTATGTCTGTAGAGGGAAAGCTCAACCTTGCCGACACAGATAGGTAGGTAGATGGGTATATAGCAGCAGGACAATGATCATCGCTGATTGATATCTGCAGTGAAATGCTGCACATTTTTTAAAGGATCTGAGCCTCCTGAGGTCAAGTGACTGAAGTGGCAACGCTGCCTGTTGATGCTAAATCATCTTGAAAGAGCAGCATCCAATAGGGAAACTCCCAACACTTTGCCAGCTGGTCAACGGTGTAACCTAATAGCTCAGTCATGTGGCACTTGGCTGGCCAGTGGTATAACTCCATCACTCGCTCAGCTCCATCAGTCAGGAGAATTTTGCCGCTGCAGTCCTGCCAAGAAGACCAAAACCATAGAGTGTGAAAAAAAAGAGGCAAACCTCTATTCAGCCTGTAGATCATTACTGGAGTTGTATGTCAATATAAACCCACAGCTCATTTTTACATTTTCATCCATCAGTGGCTGACATGAGGTTTGATATATTCAGCCCAGACCGCCTGTTTGTTGCTAATTTGAATCGCAGAGTTGGCCTGTCCTTGTCTGGACTTCACCGCTGGTAGGCTGATCTGTGTCTCGTCAGCATTTTCTGACATGGTAAGCAGCACCCACCAGAGACTCTTGCTCAATGTCAGTCATCCTGTGATCTTTTCTTTCTTTTTTTAAATTTTCCTCTCTCCCCTAAAGACCTCTCTCACCATCTGTGATGCTTCACTGGCTGGTATGAGGAGAAGCAATGCAGCAAGTCTGAAGGCTGGAGAGCACAAGATGACAAGCAGTGATGCCTCTGTGACATGCGGCATGACATATGAAATTAACTCGGCCCTCGTCAACTTCTCTTGCACCCAACAATATTCAAATTAGAGTTGCATAATTGTATAGACTTCCTCTTTGTCCTTCGCCTCTCACCCTCATGTACACTGGTACAGTATTTGCATTGAGCAGACCTGTGTCATATAAAGCAGTGCTGTTTTTTTCAATTAGACATCTTCAAATCCTGTAATGATAGTAGGAAGTGCATTAATGGCCCAGTTGTAGAAGTCGTGAAAATAAGCCATTCTTTGCTTGTCTTGTGAGGAAATGTGAATGTGAAAGCCTTTAGCAAGTCACCTTCAGTTTGTCTTGAGCATGTTAAATCTGAATAGGAGTTCACTTTGATATTAATGATAAACATGCTCATGCATTCTGGAAGAAAAAACAACACTAGCACCTTCCAAAGTTAGTTTTACCAAGCATCTGCTCATCCTGTCCTTATCTCCCTTGTACTCCTGAGCTTTTCTGAAACTCTCTCAACAGAATAAATAGTGGTTAAAAACTATAACATGTGATGGACCAAAACTAGTGTTGTACCAAGTCTCCCGATGCAGGCACAGCGCGTATGTAGCTCGTAATGTAGGAATCTAGATCAAAAGCACAGCGGAAAGAATAAAGAACATAGTATATGGGTCATTCTAGGGATTCAGTACATTCAAAAGCACTGCCATGCCCTTCACTAACCAAGAATGGAGCACCTTCAAGCCCAAGCCCTCAGGTGTTTGCTGGGATCACATCTTTTGTCCTTAGTAACTGTGTAGTGTAGTTTAAAAAGCTGTTTTTATTTTTGCAACAGCTGTGACAGTACATTAAAAAACAAACCAACCAACAAAACAATATAAAATCTATCTGTGCCCAAAAGTGATCTTTTGTGATAGATTGTAGTAAAGTTTTTTCCCCATCTTGAATAGGTGTTTGTCTGAATATAAGCTCTAGTCCATTCTCCACACTTGACTACACACCTCTCCCAGTATAAAAGCCCATGGGATTTTCAGCCAGGAGTTGTTTTGGTACAGCAGAGCAGTTTATTATTCCAGCTAACTATACCGACAGCAAGCGATCCAGGTTAGCTGATGATGCCAGCTCAGTGATAAACCCAAAGAAATCAAAGCTAGCAACACTGGGTGGGAATCAAACAAAGTTATATCAAGCTGATTTAAAAAGCACATGTAAAGAAGCCACAGTTGACCAAAGTCCTGTACAACAAACTGCTGTAGAAAGAAGAACTCACTATCGTCAGTGTTTCTGTAAAGATAAATGGATGGATAAATATAAATACATAAATATTCGCCACAACTGTAGTTTTATTTCATCACAGACATGCTGACCTTGCCTGCATTCTCAGCCTTTAGTGCTGCTGGCTGTTTCTGTTTGTGCCAGAGGGGAGATTTACTGAATCCACATTTTTTACTGGCTGTGAGACTGCAACCCATTGCAAGGACAATCATTACTCTTGCCCTTAAAGTTTTCCTTAAAGTCCAGCGTGTGCTGGTGTGAACTCCTGTGCGTCAGCATTTGTGCTTAAATGTGAATTTAGCAGATGTGATTAGCTTCATGCCAGGAGCGAGGAGCATTTAATGAAGTGTTGCTTTCTTTCAGAGGTCAAGTTCAAGCACTGGATGTGTTCTTTGTGCGCACGACAGAGTGGAGAAAGTAGTACATCTGAAATGTAGACATCATCAGATTCCTGAAGTTTTCAATGTGAAATTGTGTCTGGCTGCATTTCTGTGCCTGTTTAGGCAGAACTGGAACCATCTCCTAGTTACATTTTAGACCTCTGAACTTTAAAAGACTTCAGTGGCCTCCTCAGATCCACAAATGATACTTTGCTGTTGCCGATCTTCCCATCGTGCATCTTCATTATCGTTGCCTTAATCTAAGGGTCAAGATAACCCATCAGACTGTACACTACAGAATTCCAGCTCTCTGCATGAGCTGAACTGCCTCTGGGTGTCTTCCAGTTTGCCATGTGGTAGAGGGAATCGCAGCAGAAGGTGAACCTTAATTGCTGTTATTGTGCCAGGACTCCTCCTGCCCTACATTTGACTATTCAGTCCAGACCAGATCTCGTCATCATGGTTATACATGTCCAGCAAATGATAGAGGTTCATTACATGAATTTGTATAAATTTGAATCTGTACACATGTACCTATTATTTCCTTCAGAAAATATAGGATTATAGTGTTTGCTTGTGTGGCTGTCAGTGTACCTTGATCCAGACACCCTACTCTTCATATCCAGAAGACCAAACCAGATTATCTGGGAAATGCAAGTGCACTTTCCATCATGCTTTAGCCTTTTCTAAAAGTGCAGACAATCCTAGGAATGAAACATACTCCTGTAGTCAAGCGCCTTCAGCATATTGTGGTGCAGTGTATAGGTCAGCAGCAGAGAGAGGAATATCCTCAGTACACAAGTTGAACATAAGTTCACTGGCACATTGATGTGTCCAAAGATATGAGTCTTTGTACATTTAGTCTGAAAACATGATTCTCTCTCCACATCAAATCAAAGCCTTTATACTATATTGCATCAGCAGCAGAGGAGAGATGTTTTAGAAATATCTGCACCACCACAAGGGTTGTGAAACAACTGATCAAGTGGTAAAGTTGTTTTCTACATCTCCATAAAGCCTGTCATCATTTCACTTGTGATTACAGGTGGGTGAAGTTGCACAGGGCAAGGAAGTGGAACAAACTGCCTTGATGTAAAACTGATAGTAGTCTGCAAAATGGGGAAGAAGTAGGAGGTCATTTGTGCAACGATGATTTAACAGTGTCACTTGTAGAATAGAGAGACAGCAAATTGCACATGTGGTTTGTTAAAAAACAAAGAAAGATGCTCTCATAAGATACCCAGAAGCAGTCAGGTTCAGAGAAGATATGAAGTGTCAATTGTGTTCTACTTTCTGTAATCTGACAAAGTCACACGTGACGAGAGTCACATGTCACTGATAAAATCACATATTTGCCCACATCAGACGAGCATTACAGTCATTTTCAGTGGCTGCTAGTGACAGCAGATTGTTGAAAAGATCTTCTGAAATTCTGAGAAAGGAAATCATCTGCAAAATTGGCATCATGACCAAAGTACTTGTAGTATAGTCATTCATTTGTTCTGTAAATGGGTTTGGATAAATGTGTTGTTTCATTAGCTTTAATGCAGCTGCTATGACTGAAGAATCACAATGTTATGATTACCGGGAATCTTGACAAAATCTGTTTCCATTTCATAACCACCTTTCATTTTTATCCACCATTTTTCATTCATGGTGTCGTTGACGGTGTCTCCTCTTTTCCCACAGATATCATTGACAAAAGTGAACTGAAGGCATTCTTCGAGAGCAACTGTTCTCAGATTTATTTTATCTTCTATGAAAATTTCATTACACTGGAAAGCAACTTAAAACAAAAAGGTGAGTACAACCCTTTGTTTTTTTTAACTGCACACTGATTAGTTTTTAACCCTGGGGTATGTTACGACAAGGGTATATTTCCTGCCCTATCTGTATAAGGACATAAGCATAAGCCCAAAGAAAAGCAGCTTCTGTCCCAGTATAACCAGTATAAGACTGTCATGAGTAGACTTGTTCCCGCTGGGAGTACGCTTTCATGGTAACATAAGTTCCTCTGAATGAGTGCTCCATATCATTATTACATTATTGATGAAGCCAATGTAGTGTGGCTCCAGGTTATGTGTTTAACAATCTAAGCACTTTCTCTGTGTTTCAGGGAACAAATCTCAAAGGGAGGAGCTGGACTCTATCCTCTTTATTTTTGAAGTAAGTCATTTGCCTTTTTCTGTGCTGATGTCTCCATCTCAGATTTCCTCTGAAAGCTGCCACAGCCTCAACCTGTTTACTGCAGGAACCACAGTTTCCATGGCGGCATATTGCATACCCTAGTTACTTCCTGACTTTGCGTGAGATAGCCTGGAAATCAAGTGGAAGTTGTGCAAATGAAAGAACCATCAAATTATTTTCAGCCTTTTTCTGGTTGGGTGAGATTTAGAATAATGTGTGTTTGCAGATGAAAGGTTTAATGTCTCGTGGCTGTGTCTGTAGCACATTGTTGGTTGTAAAGCCCCTCCCCTTGTTTTTTTTTAAACCCTCTAATGTTGCACATGCAGGTTAAAGTCCCCTACCTTGTTTTCCCACCTGACTCCAAAGGCAGCTCCAGTTTCCAATACAAACATTCACCTCTCCAGTTACAATTGCAGAGGGCAGGACTGTAAGGGTGGCAGCAATTTTTAAAAAAAAGTGGGACAGTCTGTTTGTCCCTCTTTGTGCAGTATGTCTTGTCCTATTTTTGATCACCTGGGGACAATGTGAGATACAACACACAGTCAGTTATCCCAGATAAAATGGAGGATTCTTAACTTTGGATTGAGGCCCACTGACCAGTTCATGAGTGTGTTACAGTAACATCAAGCCAGACACAGCTGTAGTCTGTCGTTTGCTATGGATTCCTAATTTGCCACTTGCCAGTCATGGATATCTAATGCATCTTTGACTGTATTGTCACAATATGAACCTGTATGGTACACAGTAGCAATATGTATTATATGCAGTATGTTTGGTTGTTTGGTGTTAGTGGCATTCTTTGGTAGGATGTAGAGTTTATTACAGAGACTTCTATTTTTTCTATGGCCTTCTAAGCCTGCTGTTTGGAAGCTAAATTAGTCTCTAATCAAGATTTAAAAAGTCATTGAGATTGGAGCTCCCCATCTGTTAAAAGCAAACAAACTCAATAGATTTCAATCCAGTATTCTCCTTCCCTCACAAGGATAGCCTCCCTGCCTGCCCACATTCAGTCATCTGACCTGTAACTAAAGCCTGGATTCATGCCTGCTACATATTTATGGAGTCATCTTTTCAAAAAGAACTAATATTGAAAGCAGCTTAACCCTCATTTGTCCCCTTTTAGCTCCTGCCTGTGACGACGTGTGCTTTTACCCATGCTCTGAGAAGATAAGCTCGCTTTGAGTGGTGTGTACAGGACAGATACAGTGTTGCTTTGATCCTGAGCTCTGCTACACTGTGCGGACTTTCTCTTTTATGCCATTATAGATTAGTGATCGGTGTTGGATCGTATATGGTCGTGAATATAATCTATTCAGTTGTATCAATTGATACTTTTGTGCTCACAAACATGGACTACTAATATGTAGCATGTAATCTCAGGGAATTTTGCATTGTAATCATTTCCCTTTTGCAGAGCAAGCACAGAAATTTGAGGCATTTTACCATAAACCCAACTTTTCCTGTCAGGATAAAACATTTTATAAAGAGGTATCCTTTGCTTTAGTACCAGAAGTCACCCGACCAAAACATAAGCTGTATCAGCCTTTGTCTGAGAAGCCTCTGAGCAGTGTATGGAGTAGCCACAGTACTGGAACAACAGCCTTTTCGCGGCTTTAGCTGTGCGATACACTTAATTCTGTAGGTTAAGAGGAACAAAGCTCTGCATCGCAGCTCTTCTTATTCTGTGGAAGGATTTCCCTGGAAAGCCACAGTTACGTCCTCATCTCTCTGGGCAGATGGGAATACAGTCTCCTACACTCTCCATCACCTGAGTTCCTCCTTGCATTCAGACCTGGCTGACATATACAGTACTTGTCTGCAGTGTGTGTGTGTGTGTGTGTTTGCTTTGAGCTAGCTATGCAAGGATTACTTCATCATGATGAGGTATGTGACCCCTTTTTACCACGGGTAGCCGAAGGGGAGTATGATCCTCCATGGTGAGCCTGTCTGAGTAATGGATATCTGGAGGGGGTAATCTTTTGTCCCTCCCCCTAAACTCTGCTGGAACACCCCACCCCCACTGCCACCAGCAGCCATCACCATTCCTTTCCAGGAGTTCTTTGTGTCTGCTGCCACAGAGGCATCCACGGTGGTTAGTGATGCTGCAGCAAGACTGACAGATGAGAGACCTGATCTCTGTGAGAATGGAACAATATTGCTGGAAATGCTGAATTGCTGTAGTCATAGATGTTGTAAAACTAGAGTTACAACAAATTTATTCAGTACCTTTAATGAAGTATTGACCTATTTATATTTTAAAAGGAAATTCAGTCTCATTGAGCCAAATGCAAGAGTACATCATTGCTTGAGTATTCACCCTCTTTACTACAAGGCACTTAAATCATTACTGGTCTTGATTGGTTTCAGAAGCTGCGTATAACGTGCAGACGTGTGAGTAGTCTAGGTGTGACAAGGAGCTTAAAGTTAAATACACTTGTATATATGGACTTGTATGATAGTCAATTGCCAGACAACAACTAACTCATAAAGACAAAGGAACATTCACAAACAATTCAGCAACAAGGCCAGTGTAAAGACTGGAAGATCTTTGCAAGGTGCTTGAAACCACACAGATGATAATAAGGCATTGTACTTCTGTAAATCTAAGTGAGCTTGATGTCTATGTTAAAGCTAAAGTAGCTACAGATTACATGGTTGAGGTGAGAGATGTTGTACGCACCCCAGCTGCTGCTGCTGCGAAAACAAAAAACAATACACTGGCATTATCAGGAAGGTTTGTGAAAGTAAAGGGTTAAATCCTCAGAGCAAAAACATCTGTTGCAGTTTGATCTGATCTACTTTCCAGCAAGACAGTGGCCACAAACCTGAAGCCCCAAAACAAAACTCTTAATGCTCTGAAGTATAAGCTAGATCTCTTTCTGATGGGGGCTCTTGGGTCAGGATTGCTGTTTGTGAGATTTTGTAAAACGGCCCAGTGAAAAAGAGCTGTGTCCAGATTTACAATGCTGATATAGACAAATTGAGTCATTTTGGTTTGGAATGGTTTGTGTTCCCTTGTTTGCAAGGGTTTCTGATGATAATAATACTACTACTTACCACAGGTGAGGAGGACATAATCCTTTTTACCTGGATAATGTTTGTCTTCCTTTTTCAACCCAAAGCACCCAAAGATGAGTGAATTTAAGCACGTAGGAAGAAAGCTACAGAAAATCTGATGGTAGTCAACACTGATTACGCAGGAAGTGTGTGTCCGAGTAGTTCCAGGAATCAAACAGGATAAGATGAGTTGACTGTTTTTGCCGTCACATGACATGATTTGACTTGTGGGTAAGGATACTCCTGGAGGCCTCAGGGCTCTCCAGTTTGTCCAGCCTGTTTACTCCAGTATGACTGTTGATGACCTATTACTGGCTGAAAGCAGATTGATCCTGGTGCCACTGAGGTTGTGGGACAGGTTAAGGGACAGCTCTGGGACCAGTAAAACTCAGCGGGAAGTCTGTTTACATCCACTTTCACTCCAGGATATGACCTCCCCATGACCTGTTCTGTCCCATCTCTCATCCAGACCTGACTCAGCAGTCTGAATTCCCCTTGCTATCCTCTCTCTGAAAAAAATCCAGATTTCAGACTTGATTTACTGTGGCTACATGTGCCTTTTTATAACTGTCTAACCTTATTTTTGATGAATAACTGTGCATCCATCCCACCTCAGGGGTAATGGCTTTTGACTGATTTATTGATTATTTACCCACGATGGGATCACTTGAGATTTAAATCTAAGGAGATCTGACCACCAAAGACTGAAAACTGAAGCAAGATACAGAGAAAAAAATGACATTACTGTTAATGTAAAATGATATATAATCCAAACAACTATATTTGTAGTAAATAAAGAAATGTAACATTTAAAGAAGACCAGGATGAGGAAGAATAATGTGTATTCCACCTGCCACCTGCAAACAGACGATTGACTGTGGCTGATTTTCATTTAAATGCCATGCGCAAATGTATGGAAATGGTCAAAAATGAGAAAGTAGGTAATTAATAACACAGTGTCACTCTGTATCATAAATGACCATCAACAGCCCTGTCATCAGGTGCCTGGCATAATGGCATCACATTCATTCCTCTTTATGCACATCAGCTGAAACTCCGCTCTACATGCTGGCTAACGTGTGTCTGAGAAATTAACCCAGGGCCATTTGGCTAAGTGATTTCTTTCTCTCCCTCATTCCTCTTTAGTCTTAGTTATGACTGACATTTCACCAGCAGGGGATTATTGGTTAATGCATAAATGCAAATTTACCAAGTGCAGAATGGGTTTATGCATGGAACAGGCTGAGTAAATGAATCTTAATGTCTCAGGTTTGGTTTGAACCTGGTCTTTAGCCTTCAAACCTGAACTGCCGGAGTGCTGCTGTATATTACTGATAACTATTTTTGTTGCAAGCAAGGGCAGTGATTTATGAACATTTTACAGATGCATTAACTTGAGAATAACTCAGTCCTGGGAGAAGCCCCCTGCAGCTTGGCTTTCTTAAAGTGCAAAGGGGTGTCTGAGCTAACATTGAGAAGCCTGGGAAGGAGTTTGATTGCACTCTGCTGCTGCCCCCCAATGGCCACAGAGGAGAATGAACATGAAAAAATCTAAATGAGCAATTTGCGCTCATAGTTGAGAATATTTTGTTGATTGTGATTCCAAAATAAAATTCCAAATGGAAAAAATGCTTTAGGCTTTACATTGTATTATAATTTGATGGTACTGTGTGTCATATCATTTATGCAGCCGGCATTTACCAAGACCTTTACCCACAAATAATGAGAGTAAAATAAGAAATTTGCTTAGCATGTAAATAAGCAGTCCTGTGTGGTTTAACCTTCATGGAAATACCTTACAGAGACATAGGTATGTTTGTAACTGATGTCTTTTCTCACAGTGCATGAGGCCTTGAGGTGGCTGTTGCTTTAGGGAGTCATTTTCTATGTGGGGTGAAATATGTGCCATTGTAAAGGAAAGATAATACATACCAGCAGTTATTTCATGTTTTACCTGACTGTTGACAACTCTCTCTGAACTACAGTTTACCTTTGTTTTCTTTTGTAATTGAAACTGTTCATTATTATCGACGTACATTATGGCATTTACACTGTTAGTGAGTTAGTGCTTTGTGTCTCCATCGCCATTGTCTCTCTGGCAACTTCCTCAGATGGTATAGTCATATCATCAAAAACCTATACAACAGGGCGCCGTGTAGCCCCATATGCAGAGGCTACAGTCCTCACTGCATGCATTCCCCTTCTCTCTGCCTCCTCATTTCCTGTCTCTCTCAATTACCCTATCAATTAAAGGCAAAAAGCCAAAAAAAATATACTTCAAAAAAACAACCTATACAACATGTAAATGACTGTTTCATCTGAGAGTGCTGAGTGTCTGCTGCTGCCATCTAAAAGCCCTTGTGGACCACCTCTGGGAGAAGTGTATTCTGTGTCATGTTCAGGCCCTGTGGCTAGAAACCTAAGTGCGGATCATGTAAATGTGTTAAGGCTGCTGTTGTACCACAGTAATGCCCCCATCTTTATGCTGGAGTATGGCTGCAGATTAGAGTAACTCCACCAACCTCTAGTCCAGCAAACTCTGCATTCGTTGCATATCACCCAGTAAATTCCTCATTGTTGCGGCCGCCATTCCAGCTCTGCAGGGAGTCTTTCTGAGCTAGCTTCTCCATCTCATTCCCACTCTCCCTTCCCGGTGCTCTGTAAGGAGAGACAAAGATGGTGTTATTGTGTCTGCGCACACACACACACACACACACACACACACACACAGGGAGAGGCTTAAGCAGGCTACCCCGCTGTGTTACCGCCTAGCATAATGTGTCTGCTGCACCAAGGAGACAGAGTGGAGGAGGCCAGTGCAGAGCCTTACGGAGATGTAATAATCCCTTGTGGGATCAATAGCAAGGTGCAGCCACACGCCTGTACACGCATATCATCACATCTGTGGATCAGGGAGAAGTTGAGCAGTGCAGATAGTCATCCAGCACTCCCGCTTAAAGTGATATATGTCTTTCAATATCTCCAGTGTCACGGATAATGACGGATTTAGTTTCAGAGGACAAGAAGGGAAAGTTAAAGATAGACGATGACAAGTAAGGAAGGCAGTTGTTGACAAACCGATAGACTCAAAACATGAGATGATGTCTGGATGTCCGCAGCTCTCAGCATGATGCAGCATAGCACTGGACAGTGTATGTCCAGTGCTATGTTGTATGTATAAATGTATACTTACACCATCTTCCAGGGTAATATTTATGGTGGCAAGATGAAGACTTTCCAACAGAGTATGATCAATTCCTTTGAAACAAAAAAATAAACAAATGAAAATTTATCGATAGAATCTTTAATTTTCTTTATGTGACCTACCTACTCTGTATATACTTGGTCATTAAGCTTCTGTTTCATTCATGAAATCAGTTTATCTTCGTCAGCCTAATTGTTATATCAACAAAGCAAAAAATCCTTGAGGTTATAAAAGCCACCTCTTGGCAGTTTGTGTTTCTTTTTTCCCCTCACTTGTTGTAGCACTTTGAATCTGTGACTGGAGAAGGCTTCATCTTTGTAGTTCTGTCAAGCACATTTTTCTCATACTCCGTATCCTTTGCTTTGGTGTGCGTCTCACTCTCCAGGGCAGATTAGCTTTTTATCGCACCGACTAGAGTTGGTTGTCTGGTTAAGTGGGTCAGAGCTGCATACTGTAGTAACACAGTAAGGGACAGACTTGACCTCTGCATTGTAATCACAAAGTCTTATTGGGTCAGTGATTAGGATTTGATGAGAAGTGAACCATTGGGGCATCAATGGCTCACAGCACACTGACTGTTAAATAGCCATGCATGCACACATCTGCCGTCCCCCCAGCCTTTTTTCCATCTCTGGAGGGACCCAGTTAACCTGCCGCTGCATTCAGGAATAATGATCGGCCGCTGAAAGGTTAGGGCACTCTAATGGGTTTGTAAAGCGGTTGTTGGTGAGGTGATGACATTTCTTAGTGCTGCCCTGTGTCACAGAGATCTGCAGACATGTGAGGCCAAGTGGAGGGAAAGGACCAGGATGCTGCATTCCTTAAGTGTACACTGCTGTGGTCAGACAGGGCTGCTTACCAAAGCAAAGTCAGTCGTTGTTTCTATCCCTTTCTTTTACTAGAGGCAAATAAAGAAAACATCATTCACAACACAACAGATTCTTTTCTTAATTTCCTGATTAACTGTTCCAAAAAAGTCAGAAAAAGGTTAAAATATCACCAACATGCCCAACATTTTTTGTGTGACTAGCTCTCCAAAACCCAAACATATTCTGTTTAAAATCATAGAAGACTGAGAAAACCAAAAAGTATTCATATTTTGGAAGCTAGAGCACTGAATGTCTCTTGTTTTTTTATTTTAAGCTTCAAAAGAAAGCAACGTCAAGCACAAGCACAATATTGCAGGGACAAGGTTCATGTATTTAACCTGATGCAGCACTTACGATATTTATTATTACATAAATGTACCAAAGTCTTATAATCAATAACTAAATACACGCTAAATCTAATCATTCTGTTTTCTGCTTTTCACCAGAAAATTCTACAACTTCTGCCTGAGAAAATCTACAACCGATGGCAGTTTCACAGTATAGGTATGTGTTGCTAAATTTTTCTACACAACATGAAATACTTGGCACTTCCATGTCTGGTATAGCTGACAGGTAGTTAAATGTGCTGTGTATGTGTCTCTCTTCCTGATGTTTCTGTAACCTCTAAGATACACATGGTTGTGGTGACAAAAAAAAAAAGTCACCATCACCATGCCTCAGCCCTCCATAATGAAGAGAAAATAATTAGTCTTAGAAGGGGACGTAAATGGGAAATGCAAATGAGCACTTCATTTGAAATTCAAATAAGTAATTGAATTATGCTAGCATGATTTCAGTCCCACACGAAAAAGGAAAACCTTGCAAGAAGCGATAACCTCAATTATAACCGCTGTTTGTCAGCTGCTGGCAGCTAAACAGTGTAGGTCCAGATCAGGCGTAGATCGCCCCCCAGGCTTGTAATTCCAAATATCAAGACTCATCTGAGGGTGGATGCCCCAGACAATTTCACTTTTTTGTCACTCATTGGACAACAGACCATCACAGGTTTAAAGCTTCCTCTTGGCCTTTTTCAGAGTCGCTTTTTTTTTTTCTTCCCTTTTTGTCGCTCATCACTTTGTGTGTCACCGATCAAGATGCCATGCTGTCACTTTGTACTTCTCTCTGAAGAATCCGTGGTGGTGGCCGTATGGCTTCTTGGAATACCTGTGTTTTAATTGAATTCCTTAGATAGCTTTTTCCCTCACATATGTTTTTTTTAAATCACAGCATCTCTCAGTTCCCTGTGGTGAATTCCTCATGGTGGGTAGAGTAGGCCAGGAATGGCATTTATAAGTTTTAGTGTTTTTGTCCTTTTAGCTGAAGATTGCAAGGTCAGAGACATTTGACACAGGCCACTGAACACTGAAGAAAAATCCTCATACCTTTTAACATCACCTATCTGCTTACTTAGAATTCCTTCTGTCCTCAGCCCAAGACGTATGAAAAGATGCCTTTATGTCTTTTATGTGAGGCACACAGAAATGTTATTGATTTAACCCATTTAGAGGAGATTAATAAAAGCACCAGACAAACACACATAAACTCACATGCAAACACCTAAGCTTTTATTATCAAGAAAAACTGAGCCAGGTCTTCAGGGTTACCACCTTAATATGTCTGAATCAAATGACTTAAAGCCTTTCTTGATAAAAACCTCTGGACTAGCTTTTCTTTTGGTCTAATGTAAAATTTAAATGTATGAGTTTAAAACTCAACCCTGTACTTAAAATCACTCCTAGGACCAGCCAACATTTCTTCAAGCCTACAATGTCATAATAACGCTTTTGGTCTGCAGGCTGTCAAGTCTCTGTCCTCACACACACACACACACACACACACACACACACACACACACACACACACACACACACACACACACACACACACACACACCACACACACACACACACACACA
>OMNW01019642.1:17287-36025 GCA_900303245.1 Selene dorsalis | reverse complement strand
CTCCACCTCTCCACAGAGGAAGCTCTTTGGGGCTTTGGTGTAGCAGCTGTTTGGTTCAGGTCTTTTCAGCATCAAGCCTCCAGTCCCTCCCCCCCATGCACCCAGAGGTCTGCTCAGTAGAATCATCCACATACTGTCTACATTGCCCCACACAATACTGTTTCAGATGGCAGGGCCAGCCTGCCTCTCTGAGCGTCTCTGAGCCAAGTGTGAGCGTATGCGTGTACTGAATGGGATTAGCCTTTGCATGGCTTTACCCAAGTTGCTCCACTCTGAATGAGAGGCCCCCTCATTTACATACATTACGCATATGTTTTACCCCCTTGTATGCAGCACCTTACCTCCACTCAGATTATATAGTATACAGGTGTGTTTGTATTTGTGTGAATGTGTGTGTGGCTGAATGTGCATGTCTGTGGTGCGAGCTGAGTACAAGGATAAAGTCTTAATTAAATCAAACAGTGTAAACCTGTCCAATGTCTGTAATCAACTGCCCCAGTGCGCCTTATCTAGCCCTGCCAACGGATGCTCTGCCATCTGTTATGTAGATCGATACACTCACACATCACAGGAGAAATGGATTAGTGGCAATAAAGACCCTCTTTTCTCTCCCTCTCTCCCTCCCCTTCCACCGTTGCCTTATGATGTAAATGGACCATATATGCCCATTTTATTTGGTTCTGGATCATGTCATTCTGAGACTGGCCTGCAGGAGTGTCACTGTACATCGTCTTGCCAGGCAACATCATATCTAATAGGGCGCTGTCTATGCACATGAGAGTTGAAGTTGAGTCATCAAAGTGCCTCTCGGTATCATGCTGTAGAATTAGTTGCCAGGGACACTTTATCTGGACATAATCACTGAGCACTAACATTTTTGTCTGGTCCCTCAGGTGCTGCACTGCTGTGTCTCTGGTTCCAACCTGCACACCCAACAGAGTCACTACCTCCTTAGCCTGTCAGACTTGTCCCCTGATTATGATCTCATGTTGGGTCAGGTTAAGAGCTTTGAGCCGCCACCATCCCAGACAACCACTACCGACTTCGGCAACCTGCTCACTGTAGCTGAAGGTAAGGGTACAGAAGCATGCCATCACTGCAACCACATGGGTGGGGTAGACGCAGCCTGATGGCCCGTTTAATACCTGCTGTGTGTGTGGTTAGACCTGGCTGGTAGGTGAAATAATGATGCAGGATTTATAGCGTGTGTACTAAATGTGCATGTGCCTGAATGCTTGAATACAAATGAGAGAGTAAAAACTGGCAGTTTCTGGTAAGTATCATCTGTCACCATGGCAGCTTATCCCCTGATGACTATCTCTGATCACAGGACTTCATTTCATCTCCATACTGTACTTTCTACAGAACACAGACATATATTCTCCACCTAAAGAAGCCAAAGAAGATTACAGGGAAAAGCAAACTCTAAGTAGACCATCCATTTGGAGCCTCTCCATTAAATGTCAATATCTTATTAAAAGTATGAAAAGGAAATCAACCATCACAGCGAATGGAATGTTCACATTAGTGCTCAGCCCCAGAGAGAAGACCCATTATGGGGTTTTGATAAAAATGTGATTTTTTTTCTTCTTTTTTTGTGACCTTGTGATTCCATTAGGCAATGTATTCCTCTCTCTCTCTCATGTCCTCAACTTCTGAAAAGTCCTTAGAGCCAAAATACACAGTGCATACATCTACTGAAACAATGTGAGATTTGTGAACGGTGGCTTATGCCTGGAAAATTTCACCACACCTTTGCTTTTTGGTGCACAGCTGCACAGAGTCTTAGTAGAAATAACAAAACACTATCAAAAGGGCAAACCAAAGAGTGCCGGCCTAGTTATATTCATGCCCCCACCTCATATTGATCAAGTCACATCAAAGGGCCAGTGCATCTCTAATGCAGCTTGGCCTGCTTTCTAAAGAGCTTTCTCCACTTTGATGGGGGATGATGGTATTGATAGCACTGTCACAATGCAGGAGTGCATCTTCTTGTTTTTCCCACATCACTGCAGAATAAAGCACAGCATGCCTTTCACTTGGGAGTAAAAACCTGTGCATTTACATAAATGCAATTCACTAAGTAGAGTCCTATTCAGCAGCCTGTGAGGACAGTGGTTCTCATTAGCACTCGGCTAGTCTCGACGCTTGTCCATTGTAAGAAGATTCAATGGGCTTTTCAAAGTTGTCTCTCATGATTAGATGCTACCTACTTAGAGGTGTGCTGGCCAAGCTATTGTGAGAAATGAATAAAGTACCCCTGTTAGTAATCATAAATGAGATTTGGCTTTGTGTAAAAGGAGCTAATAGTGATGATAACATGTCTGCACACAAATATGGGGCTTTTGAAATATGGTTAACAAAGTCTGCATTGGACATATTGTAAAAGACATCATGTGAAGCTACATTTTAAACCCATCAGTGACTTTTACCATTCATTACGTTTCACGCTTCCTAACTATTATTTTTATATATTGATGGTCTCAGTGTTTTTCTTGTTGTGTTTTTTCATCCTGCCCTCATTTTATTTCCAGAAAAACGACGTCGGAACATGGAGCTGATACCTCTTACAGCACGGATGGTCATGACACACTTGGTGAACCATCTGGGTCATCATCCACTAAGCGGTGGCCCCGCACTGCTCCACAGCCTAGTGAGCGAAAATCATGACAACCCATATGTGGAGTCGTCCGAGCTGTCATCGGAGGTCTTCAAAAGCCCAAACCTGCAGCTGTTTGTCTTCAATGATAGCACCTTGGTGTCCTACCTGCAGATCCCTGCTGAAGCACCCACCGTCGGACAGCCCCCGCAACCTTCTTCCCAAGTGCGGGTCATTGTCCGGGACATCTCAGGCAAATACTCATGGGACGGTGCAATCCTCTACTGCACCACCCTGGAAGACTCTGGTGACGTTTTTCACGCGGTTGACCGTCCTCTTTCGACTACCACTGTCACTCACAGCAGAAACCAGCCTTACTCTCCACACAAGAATCACTGTTCAGCCTCTGACTCCCTCTCCGACTGTTGTGAGGAGGACGAGGTAGATGTTCTGGATAAGCTGTTGGAGGACCTCGGCCACAGCAGCCCAGAATGCCTGCCCCAGCCACCGCTCAAACTCAACCAACCAGCCCCCTCGCCCCATGGCATGAACATAGAGCAGGAGAGCGCCATCCTGGAGGCCATTCTCCGTCAGACTCAGCAGGAGGAGGAGCAAGTAAGGAGGTGGAATGCCGATGTAAGTTTTCGGGCCGCCTGCCAGAATGAACCCTCCCACCAGGAACCAAAAGCTCCTTTCTATTTCTGCCGGCTGCTGCTCAATGACCTTGGCATGAACTCGTGGGACCGCAGGTAAACTACACAGTGAAATTAGCCACAGTGATTGGTTTTGTTTGTACAAGAGGAAGAAAGAGACAAATGGAGGGAAGTGGTATTTTAAGAAAGCATGCATGGCTTTGTTGTTTATTTTTTAAAGTATATTTTTTGGGGGCTTTTTGCCATTAATTGACAGGATAGTTGAGAGAGACAGGAAATGGGGGAATGACATGCAGCAAAGGGCCACCAGATTCAGGATTCGAACCGGGTCCCACTGCAGCGAGGACTGTAGCCTCTGCATATGGGGCACCTGCTCAACCCACTGAGCTCTGCAGCACCCCCTGCTCTGTTGTTTATTTAGTTCAGTGTGTGGTTCTTTATCATTCATTCCACAAAATACATCTTAAAGTTAACCAGTCATAACACCTGCAGTGTAATTATGAGCCATGACAGCGTGGCTGATATTGTTTTCACCTTGGGTGTGTGCTCCATGTGTGTGGGTCCTTGACATGTCTACTACAGTGCAAACTATCGGTTTTGAGGACTTTGACAGTTGTTTATACAGACAGGTGACAGACAAATAAAAAGAAAGCATGACAGTACTCCCATCCATAGGGTATGAGGAAGCCCCTCAGTATGAAAAGTATGTGAATTATATGCTATGGCCTTCACAGTCACCAGATTTCAACCCAGCTGATTATCTTAGATTCTGGAGCAACTTAGACAGCATCCTCAGGGCACATATTTTGAAGGAACAGTGTTCTTCTTTTCTATAGATTTGCAGCAACTTGCCCAGGAGCACTGATTGTGTGGTAGCTGTGGTAGCACGTTGTGGCCCACACCTTATTGAGACACCTTTATCTGTGCACAGATTTTATCTTAATAGTAGTTCAAGACAGTTGTGGTCCAGTAAGTATTCAGTACTCGGGCATTGTGAGCATTCATGAGCTGAAACATCAACATGGTGAGATGATGATAAAGATGGTCTCAAGCACTGTTTTTGTACCCAGGTTATGTATTTCATCCTCAGAGTAACTCGCTGTTGGCTTCTTACTCAGAGAGAGGAAGAGCAAAGTTAAAAGCACACTACAGCGTCTTAATCTCCTCTCCACAGGATAAAAGTGTCCAGCTGTTTTTACTGAGGTCTGGCTTACAGAGCCACATCTTTGCAGTGCTTCCCTGTAAATTAAAAGCTTACACCTTTTTTTTTTTTTAATTATATTTTTGGGGCTTTTTTGCCTTTATTTGATAGTACAGTTGAGAGAGACAGGATGTGGGGAGGCAGAGGGAGGGGGAATGACATGCAGCGAAGGGCCGCCCGATGCAGGATTCTATCTGGGGCCAACGGCAGCGAGGTCTGTAGCCTCTGCATATGGGTGCTCTGCCCACTGAGCCACCCGACGCCCCAAAGCTTACACCTTTTAATGGTGATGGTGGAATGAGTACACAGCGAGTAGGAGAGTGCTGTTTGCGCTTGTGCTGTTTTTGCCTTTGTTAATCTTGAGCACAAAAAACAAGTTTGGCTTTCTGTGCTCAAGCTTGAGTAAAAAACTGTTTATTATTTGACAAACTTTAAATAGAAATTTCTGTTCATGTATTGGTGCCAGTGTGGCATTTTCCTGAATTTACTTTTATAAATAGACTTATGTCTAATCAAGACTTTCTTTCTCAAACAGGAAAAGTTTCCATTTACTGAAGAAAAATTCAAAGCTCTTAAGAGAACTGAAGAACTTGGATTCCCGGCAATGGTAATGCTTTTTTTTTTAAAGTTGTACCAGAAACTGGATTTTCTGATGAACAATATAAAGAGAAATATTTATATTTTGGTGGTGGTGTCAGATGAAACTATGTAAGTCTTACAGTTTCTCAAAGCAGCATTATATTGCCCCCTCCCTTTCTCCACTGCGATTTTCTTAATCTGCTCCACCTCCTTCTGATGACAGCCCTGGAAAGCTCCCACTATCACTCTTGCTGTCCTTCTCCTACTGTGTCTCTTTTAGTCCAGTCGATAAGTATTCCACACACTGCTAATGACAGGAGCTTATTAAAGAATGCCCCCAGGATTGAACCTCATTCTCCTAGTTGACTTGGTTTGGCAGTAACAACCTGTGTAAAAACATGCAACATCCCCCAAATCGTCCCCAGTACAATTCACTGCCATGGCAACAGGAAAGTTGAGGCGATACCATGATATTATTCAGCAACTCAATTACACGTAGACGCACAATTTACCTTGATAAGCAAGGTGTAGTGTTTCGAGTCACTGAATTCACATTTCAAAGTGGCTGGAAGCATGAGACGCTTTTCACGTTCTGTTGCATTTGTGATACTGGCTGTTGTGTTGTTCTTTTAATACTGACTGCTTTATCTTTTGTTCTGTAGTCGAGAGACACACAAGATTGCTGTGTTCTACATTGGAGAGGGCCAAGAGGACAAGTGCTCCATCTTGTCTAACAGTGCAGGCAGCCAGGCCTATGAAGACTTTGTATCTGGACTGGGATGGGAGGTGCGGAGAACTACCCTACTACCAGAGAACCTTCAAATCAACACAAATATATCCTAAATATACACACACAGATGTCAGTCAGACGATTAAATTATACATGTAACCCTCAGGTGGACCTGGCCACACACTGTGGCTTTATGGGTGGCCTCCAGAGGAATGGCAGCACTGGTCTAACAGCTCCTTACTATGCTACCTCCACTGTGGAAGCAATCTTCCATGTCTCCACGCGCATGCCATCTGATTCTGATGACTGCCTCACCAAAAAGGTAAAAGATCCTCTTTATATTCATCATATGGTTTTAACCTGTGTGATTTTGTAAGAGGGTAACTCCTGCATATCCAGATTATGTTATGGAAAATTGTAAAAAAACGGCTTTGCCAGTCTAATGCAGTGAAATGGCTGCACAGTCCTTCCTGCCCAAAGCAGTATGTTGTTGTAGCCTTCAGCTCTGTGTTAAGCTGTGATCAGGAGGTGTGACTCCAGAGTACGGGCATTGATTAGTGACCCTGGTCAGGCAGGCCTGAGGAGTAGAGAGTCGCAGACGCATGAGTGAAGAGAGGGCATGTGCCGCTGTGGTAATGACTGTGATTCTGCTAGCCCCTGCCCCCCTCCCTGTGTGCTGTGACCAGGGCCTGGATTCAGCCATTAGCTCTCCCTGCTAGGGCAGGCGCCGGCCGGATGCCGGCAGGATCCTTTTATCCAATTCCTGCTGCCGCCACAGGAGCGATCGATTGGTTTCTGCAGTGGGATTCTGAGCTGTAGTGCACCAGTAGCAGTTAGCACGAAGAAATGAGCCGCAAGGCCCCTGCCCGTGCTGCCAATCTTCTCATACAGTAACCTGCTGAGAAGGGAAATTCATCAGGCTCTCCTCATATCCAAACCCCTCCAGTCCTCCACAGACCTACTCCCTCTCTGATTCACAAATAACCCCTAACTCATTCCAAACCCACCCCGAATCTCTGTTTAGTTACCGAGTAAAGATTTTGACTTTGGCTGACCAGAGTGAGGCACTGGAGGGGTGACAGTGCCCAGAGTGGAGTGTGCTGCCACTCCACTTCCATTCATTTCACTAGAGAACTTCTGTCATTACTCATGCTCACCTTGCACGGATCTCCACACCAGCCACAGGCCCAGCCGAAATTGACTTGCGGGCTCCATACACCGACATTTCAGAAAAAGATGGGGGTGGAGGGGGCAGAGAGGGGTAAAAGGTATGGTATGAAGAATTGGAATGAGCGTTGTCTGTGTTCAAGTGGGATGTTTCCCTGTCAATTTAAAAATAACACTTCTAGTCCAACAGTCACCCACTTTACTGCCTGTGACCAGAGAGACATACTGTGGGAGAACTCTCACTGGGCAGATTGCCTGTTTGAGGGCAATGGGGGAAAAAAACAGCAAAACCAAAAAAGAAAAGAAGGAAAACCATGAATTCCTCAATCAAATTGTGGGTTTTAGGGCAGCGCCGGCTGCAGCAGTAGCAGCTGGCTTCAGTAATGCAGTTATAGAAGCGACCTGTGGGGTTGGGGTCAGGCCATGTTGTGTGTGTGTGTGTGTGTGTGTAAGAGAGGGAGATAGACGGGCACTGTAGTTGTCACACTCAGCCCCAGGCACTGCAGCTTAACTGGGATGCTGCAGGTTGTTTTTATGAGGAGCCTCTTGTGTTCTGGGGTCCTCTCTGGTTTGCCGGCTCCATGTGTGTAAAGCCCGCTGTGTAGGTGGGAGGTCAAAGAGAGCTAATTGGACAAGAGCCTTTGACTTGAAACACAATTTATTAAAGAAGTCTCAAACATTTGGATGTCATTAACAAGGGAATAAATAGATTGCTGCAGAAGATGATTGACTAGAGCATAAGCATCCTCATTAAACTTGTGATTCAGCTCATCCAAATGCTAATATCTTAACCCAAATTAACATCCCAGTCTTGATTGTGTACCACAAATGCATATTCAACATTTTCTCTGAAATTGTCCCAGTGACTGACCTGAGTGGTACCTGCTGATCCTTGGACAGACAGACTGAACTGGCGAGCTCCAGTAATCAGCATGCCGTGGATTTGTTTAAGATTACCGTATTACCATAATTAAGGGCTTATAACAGAATGTGCTAATTGCATTTTTGGTGGCGGGGGCATGTTTCTTAATAGCTCATTAGGCCCTCAGTACATTGGCAGATGTTTTCTTCTGAGTGGAGGCTCACTTTTCATTGTCCATGATACCCCAGAAAGGGGAAGGACGGCTTGATTCAACTTCTCTGACCTGCCAGCTAATAAGTGATCCGCACTTGTCAGAGAATATAATGTAGCTGTGTCCATCTGTTTTACTTTGGCGAGGGGAAAGCTGTTTACCTGTTGCAAACTAGCATCAGTCAATTTCCCGTCATTTAAGTGCATCTTCTTGTCCTGCCCAGTTTCATTTGTGTATGTGAATAGAGTGGAAATGGGAAGCAATTTTATCTCTGATGGAGACAGTTAATTGGATTTGAATTATTTGTTTTTAAAATGCTCAATTTTGTGCATTTTGTGTTCGCAATTTGAATTTGTAATGAAAAAAGCTATAAAAAAAGAGTCAAAACCAGGGCCCAGACCCCTATTTAAACCATTGTTTCCAAACAGTTTCTGATTTAGCCGTGAGCAGTCCCCTTGCTCGGGCACCTGCTGCATTTATGCTTTATCTTTAGTATAAACCATTTCACAGCAATGCTTAAAATGGAATAAATCGTTAAATAATATATTGCTGTATGCAGTGATAAAAGCCAGTTACAGCACATTACTTATGGGGCCTCTGCTGACTTACCAGCAGTAAATAATATTTTATTATCATTCATCCCCTCAGTTCACTCCTTAACCTTCTGGAGGTTATGAGGGTGGTGACTGATAAACCCAGTCTCACTGAATCTTACTGAATTTGTATTCCTGTCATCATCAGCATAGGGATGAAAATTACCTTCACTCACCAAGTACTTCATTAGACTGATTTTGTTTGTTTAACAGTTGCGTCACCTGGGAAATGACGAAGTGCACATAGTGTGGTCAGAGCACACCAGGGACTACAGACGTGGCATCATACCAACTGACTTTGGAGACGTGCTGATTATCATCTACCCGATGAAGAACCACATGTATTTCATCCAGATTGTGAAGAAACCACAGGTAAAACACCGTCCTCAAACAATTTGGCTACAACCACTGTCAAAAATACATATTGCAAGTGGGGGGTGTCTTTTAATGCACATGCTCAAACATTGTTTTTGATGTCAACTTATTTACTACGTACAATAAGCAGTAAGAAGAACCACACAGCCTATTTTCAGCACTGCTCTAATCTCCCGTCTCTGATCATGAATTAGAGGAGGTCCTTGTTCTGGCTTTCTATTTAGAATTTGCTGCAAGTTTTATAGTTTCTTTCTCCTATTGCCTTTTCTGTCTGAAGGCTCCTAATCCAGCAGTGCATTATTACCCACACTGTGGGTATGTGCTTTCAGAGATGGTTACTACCCTTTCTTGGCTGGCTTTCATCTTGGATACTCCATAACACTGCACTCAGTGTGTGGCCTTCAAGAGGATGGTGAAATTTTGTTATCTGAGATGGCTGGCTTCTGGTCATCAGATATTCTCAATACGTTCCATAATGCAGTCTGTTTTGTATTCCTCTTTGTTACGAATTAATTATCTATCAAACAAGTCGTTTATTCCAGAGAAATATGATGCATAATATAAGACATGTAACAATAGTGTCTCAGTTTAGCTTTACTAGGATAGTCCAAGCTATAGCAACAGCCTCAAAGGACTTCTAATCTCCCTGGAGAAATGACTGTAGTTTTCCTGTGGTGCTGCCTATGTTTTGTAATCACTTACTTGTTCACCCACTTCCTCTTCATTCATTTATCAGTTATTTATCCCTCTTCACACAATGTTTATAATTTGATTATCATAGTAACAATTCATTTTAATCTCTGTGGGGCTGAAAAGCAACCCAGTAACTGTGTCAATCCTACTCTGAAGCAAACTGCCTTATCTAGAGTCTGTTTTGATTGTGTGTGCGCTGCGTTCGCTTTATGTCTGATGGTCAAATCTAATAAGGAAAGAGGCTACCATTTCTTTTACAGCAGTATGAAAACATATTGAGAGGCATGCATGAATTTAAAATCCTGTCGTTGTTCTCAACTCTCAGCTGTTTCAACCTTCAGGAAACTAGTCAAGTCATTTCACATGAAAAAATAAGTACCGTGGAAATTGTTGACTTTTTTCAAGATATCTCTTTGATATGATGCAAACTTTAATGAAGTACTTCAATCTGCCCTGGGCCTGAGGTGTTTAGCCACCCAAACTCTACCATTCCCACCACCATGCTTCACAGATAGTTGACAGATAGTCTTCTCTATGCCAAATATGTCTGCTCTGACTGTGACCATACAACTTTATATGTGATTGATCCGTCCAGAGAGCATTATTACAAAAGGCCTCACTTTTGCTTACGTGTTCATTCGTTCCAGTGTTCTGTTTGGACAGCAAAGGTTTTTCATGGTGCACCTGTTGGTCAAATTGGTGCAATCTCGTTTTGATTGCAGGCAATTGCAAGTTGCAAGAGCTACCTCTAGAATTTGTGATCAGATTTGAGGATTCTTGGTGACTTCTTTTTGCATCAATTGGTCTGCTCCCAGGTTGAATTTGCTGGGGTGGTGATGCTTCACTAATTGGCTGTTGATTAAAGTCTGGATAGGATTTTCCTTACCGTTAATTTATATGTTTTGAAGTCTTAAGATAGAAAATACATTGTCAGACTCATAGGCATCCTCAGTGTTTTTTTGAAGGTCATAGAGAGCTCTTCAGATCTTGAGATGATGATGCCAACACTTGAACAGCAAAGGGAACACCAGACCCTAGATGAAGTTTAAATACCAGAGCTTCCACCTGTTCTGTCTAAGGGTCGTGGTTCCTCATTTAGATCACTAGACTGAGGGTCTGATAAAAGTACACGGTTTTGTAGTTTTTCCATGTGACTGATCTTTTTTCATTGATGAGTTTAAATTATGAAAATTACTACAAATGTTGTAGGTATCATTTGTTTCAGTCAAATCACTGGTAATCAGTACTATTTCAGTGAGGATCAATGTCAGCTCACTCAGTAATATATATGGGGTGCTCTTTTCACACAACAGTTAAGTTATCTTCTCAGGTTTCTGATGCAAGTTTTAACAGTGTCACTCCGTTTTTATAGCATGTGATTAGGTTAATTGGTCAGTATCATTTCTGGTTAGAATCAGTTTATTGTTTAATTTGACTTGTTATAATATTCACTGAACTGCCAAGTTGAAGACAGCAGGACCTTTTGGAGAGACTTTGACATTCACGTCAACTTCCAGGTCAACGACCATTGAGCTTCAGTGATTAAGGGCCCCCCTCCAATATGCATGAACAGAAGCGTGTACCCACACACACTCGCACACTGCCGCTGAACTGGATATTGGCCCTTTGTATTTGTTCGGTAGCTCAATATGAGGGCATTGTTTAGTATTGATTGTCATTTTAATTTCATTTACCTAACATTGATTCACATTAGATATGTGTGGTTGTCATGCAAAGTTAGGTAAAATCCAATTTCAGCTTGAACCCTGCCCTAAACAGATGGAGAAATGGCAAAAAAAAAAGAAAAAAAAAACGGTTTTTAACCAACATTTTTTTATTTTTAACCATTTTCCATTTTCAGACAGAAAAGTGACAAATCAACTTTGTTTTGCAAACATATTTTTGTGTCCTAATTTTCTTGTGTCTTAACCTTCCTCAGGTTCCTTTCTTTGGGCCTCTGTTTAATGGCGCCATCATCACTGGGACACTACTGCCAAGCTTGGTGCGGGCCACCTGTATCAATGCCAGCAGAGCTGTCAAGTCCCGGCTGACTCTCTACCAGAGCTTGTATCCTTCACTCCTCATGCCTTCTGCTTCATTTACTGTTCACTATCCCATACATGGATCGCTCATCAGAGGAATGTAACGATTTTAAAGGATCAGCCATCTATTGCCTGTACAGCTGAGACTATTAATGTTATGAGCATACATTTAGCAATATTTTTATGATGATTTCATTAGATACATAACACCTCTCAGCATAAATTTTCAGCACCACCAGCAGCCCATTTGGGTAAATTCATTGAGACATGTGGCGTGCTTGTCACGTCAGCCAACGTACACAGCTGAATGCTGACACTGATTTTTATGGGCTGGCTGATTTACATACAGCCATTAGGCCAGGACTGTTTCACAGCCTGGAGCAGCATGGGAGGTTGTGTGAGGCTGTTTTGGGTAGGAGCACAGATAATGTGTCATCATCTATCACTACCGTTTTATGGAGCACAAGGAGAGCCAAAATAAGAGCACCATCAACAAATGCATGCAAGTGCGTACAGACACAAGCACATGCACAGAGAGACACACACGCAGACTCTTATCCCTCCACCCATCCATCCAACAGTGTGCCGTTAAGAGCCTGACTCCGGCTGTAGTTGTCAGTTGGTTTAAAGGGAGTGTAATCACCAATGGAGATGAATTAGCATGTGAATGCCAGCAGCACAGGGTTGGGGGGTGAGATGGGGGGCAGAGTCGGGATGGGCCCTGGAGGGGGAAACCTGATCTCCCCTAACGCTCTGCTCCTCCTCGGACAGCATGTACAGCACCGCCTCACCAGAACCACGCTGCCCCTCTGGTTGTTGCTATAGAAACCTCCCCCAGGAGGTTTCATTGAGATGAAAGACTAGTATCTATTGTTTTAAAAAAAAAAAGTCCTGTTTTTAAGTTATTGTCAAGTTTCAGAATCAGAGTCACTGCCAGCAAAGGATTTTGCTCTTTAATTACTCAACAACACACTCTCTGTGTGTTGTTTACACTTGGGTGTGTGTAAGTATGTGTCTGCCTGTATGCGTTTCACAACGCATCACATCCACAGCACCCCACCCCCCACCTCTATATCAGCCCTTGTCTGTGTGTCCCTGGGGGCATCCTGAGTGACAGATGTCTGTTACCCGACGCCAAGTGAATTAGCCCAGTGTGACTCTCAGTGCCAGAGGGGGGCCAGCCACAGGCCTGCCTGCCGTGAGCCTCAAGGGGTGGGGAGGTGGGACTGCACTAGGCCTGTGCTGAGCCACAAAAGCTTTACCTGGCATTCCTTAGCAGAAGAGTAGACAGCACAAAGGCATGATCTATGAGAGGAGAAGCACTGCCTCTGGAGTTCTGGCACTGATAGGATGCCAGGCCTCATGCACTCCAAGAGAGGAGATGAGTGAAAGTGCCAGGCAAAGCCCACTGCCAGCATAAGTATCTGTGTGCCTGTCTGTCTGCTATTTGTCTGCCTAGCTCGAGGGTATTGTGAGGACAGAGTCGCTGTATAAAGTAAAGAATGACCATAATGTTACATTTGATATATGGGTTGAAGACATGTAAAGATTTTCAACAGGCCAGCTTTAAAATGTGTGTAAAAAAATATATTTCTTGTAATTGTTTAAATATTATGAATGTTGTGCACACATACATTCATATTAAAATTTTAGATAAAGAGATTGTAGTGATTTTCACCTAGATGAATGATAATTGCACTGCACAGACTTATTCTTCCTTTAAATTGCATAAACTCATAAAAGTGCATTCTGTCAATCATTCATATTCCAGCCACATAAATCAGATATTTTATTTTAAACTGATTACAGTTTTTGATTTTATTGGTTGTTCTAAATTACATCAAGACCCAATAAGAGATATAGAAGAGATTAAAAACCTTAAAAGTCCTCCTCAAAAACAGAAATAACCTGGGGCACCGTATAGCTCAGTGGGTTGAGCAGGTGCTCCATATGCAGGCGAATCCTGAATCTGGTAGCCCTTTGCTGCATGTCATTCCCCTTCTCTTCCTGTCTGTCTTAAACTATCCTATCAATTAAAGGCAAAAAGCCCCAAAATATAGAGTACATATAGAATATAAGAATTAACCAGATTTTGGTAAAAATTCACAGTATGTTCATTTACTCATTTCAGTAACACTATTTTTGTTATGAAAATCTTATTAGAAACATAATTGCTGCACACATTCACAAAATAAATGGGGCTGGAGCAATCCCAGCTAACATTTGGCGAGGGTGGTGTGCACCTCAGACAGGTCAGTAGTCTGTCACAGGTCACAAACATTCACCTGCATTTATAGCAATTGACCTGACCTGTATTTTAGGAGAAGTAGCTACACATGCACGGGGAAAACATGTAAACTCCACACACATAGGTGCTGGCCAAGCCATGGAGAGTCACACGAGATATCTTTTTGGGAAAAATATATTTTTCCCCCCCAAAAAATTGCACTTAGTTATAAAATGTTGGTATGGTGTCAATGACCCATATACCATGTGAAAGTGATTTCACGTGAACTGACACCACAGAAGGTCATAACTGACAAAATGTCCAGCAATGGCATGAACTCTAGACAAAACAGACTTGAGTGGCAGGTGCAGTTACTCTCTCACATGTATTCATCATCAAATTTGCTGTGGTATTATACCAGGCTTTTACACCTTTCCCTCTCCAGTCATTCTTCCATCTTCTCAGGATATGTGGCTCTTTATCTTTCACAGTTTTGAACAATGACATCATCTGGGACGTGTTTTCTTTTTCGTGCAAGATGAAAATCCTCATCCTTAGTTTACCCCTTCACAATGCCTTAACAATCCACAGTCTGCTCTCTGCCTGTGAGGCCACTCTCCAAGGTAATTAGTTGAATATTTCTTCAAAGAGAAGCTATATGACCCCTGTGTGTCCAGATAAAAGGCCAGTATGGCGCTGCAGCCCCCTCTCCTCTCTGTCACAAGGCTCGAGAGGACTCCAGCAGTCAACTGCAACGCTCACAGGATCTCTCAGGCTAATAGGATTTGATATTGAAAAATGACCACCAGCAACAATTTCAGAAAATACGCACACAGACAGGCTCGAGCAGTGCTCAGCCCTGCTCTAACTGTCTTACTATCTTTCTCCCCTTCACATCCGTTCTCTCTTGCCCCCTCTCTGCTTTCTTCCCTCTCTGGTTTGTGAGGATTTTTGAAATCTGTGCCATTGCACTGTTTGTCTTGTACAGTGGAAAGATATGAATGTCAGTAAGAATCAGTTTCTGCTGTTAAGACACCACCAAGGCCTTACAGACATCATATCAGAAGCCTCTCACAGACAACTCATAATGTATCATCTATTATTTATACGCCTGATGGAAAAAGCAGCTGGTCTGGCTTTGTATGTTCTAAGTGTATTGTCTGCAACTAGTCCACACTGCACAGCTGCATTTTGACTACACGTGACCACAAAATGTCTAAAACAACTGAAGTTTATAGTAAGCCGCCTTTGGTTTTATTGATTTATAAGCAGTAGAGTACCCTAAGTGAATGTAATTTCAGACCTCTATTAATGGAGCTTATGACTACACACAAACAGTGTATGATATGCGGGCTTAAAAGAGTTGATGAGTTTCTTTGTGTCACCTGAACCGGCTTGTCACTGAGTGGCCTTGCATTCTGCTGCCATTTACTGTACGATGAAGATCCCTCATACTGTCACTGTAGAATAATGTCTTCATCCAGAAGCTGGGATTCATTTCTCTCTTCAACAAGCACTTGAGTTTGATGTGCCATCCATCACTCTTTGTGACTGGGTTATTCTTAAGGCTAAAAACTGTCTCGTGTGTGTGTGTGTGTGTGTGTGTTGGGAAGACGGCAAGTTTCTAATAGGTGAGACAGTGCGGAACTGACCTTGATTCAGAGACACAGCCTCCCTACTGCACAGAATCAATAGCTTTTGCACACTGCCCTTAGACCCCATCCTCTGCTCTGACACACACGTAAACACACACACACAGATCCATCTCCAGGCAGCGATCAATAACCATAATCTGTTTCTGCCCATCGCCAGTCATGCGAGCCAGGCTTTTAGGTGGTGTGTGTTTGTGTGTGTGTGTGTGTGTCTGTGTGCAGTAGCAAAAAGAAGAGAGGGAGGGTTGATCGTTTCAGTGGAACCCAGAAAGCCGCTAAAGTCTGTCATGTTTCCCTCACAGGCTCATGTGAGCATATCTACAATCCCCCAGCTCCACAGAATGCCCAAAACCAGACGATGTACATAATTTTAATGGATGTATACGGAAAAACAATGGATAAGATACCCTGTATGTACTCTTTTGTGCGCTATGGCCACCACCCCCCCGGACTCCATCATAATTATTACAGTGACTGCATTGACAATGACATGTTCTCACACCCCTTCTGAGCACGTTATTGTACCACTCTCACTGTGTCTTTGTCCAACAGTGGCGCGTTCTTTTGTATACTGTAAGATTCCTCACCTAGCAGAGATGAAAGTGCGCCTGCATGCATGATGGGGTGCCATGAATAGGATCTGCCACGTTAGTGTTGTCTCACATGAATTATTTAACATCGTTGATAGGTCTAATTTGCCAGCTGTTGTGCCATAACTGTCAGCAGTCTCATGGATAATACTCAGCAGTCTATATCACTGTGAAACACAGTGCTTGACTGGGCACAGTGAGACGCCAAGCTTGTCATTATATGCTGGATTCGTGTAATGGCCTGAGCTGATATGAGTATGACTAGCCAACTTCCTGTTTATGGAAAACAGGGGCTACCGCTGAAATGTTTTATTAAATTGCCCGAAGTAATTTGTAACTCGGAGTAAAATTCTCAAAGGGAGGCTGAAGAAATCACCCAAGTTGTTGCTCAGTGTATGGTGTTAACTGCCAGGTACTGTGTCAGTATGGCTGGGTGTAGTTGGCTCTTGGTCGGAGTGTGGGTAGTTGGAAGTTGGGTGTATGGCCGTCTCTGAGATGTCCCCTGCTCGAAGTTGGCCAGGGAGGTTTGGGCACTGGATTTGAGAGTTTACGCAGTATTTGGGGGGCTACAGAGAGAGGAGGGGTCTCTCCCCCACTGAATGTTTTAACCTAATCCCATTATCAGTGTACCGCACTGCCTCCCATCTCTTCCCCCTCCTTATCCCTACCCCCTCCCACCCCTCTCTCCAGCTGACCAGCTGTTCCTGCCGGGACTCACGACAATGTCCGATGTGTTCAGATCACCGAGTACCCCCACACACACACACACACACACACACCCCTCCCCTCCAACACACACAAATACACAGAGCACATACAAATGCACAACCAAAGCAATTGCCTAGCCCATTGCTGGAGCATAGGAAGGCCTACAGGGAGAAGGGTGTTAGTTAGGGGAGAAGGAGGGGTAGCTTTGGGGGTGCGGAGGGGGCAAGCACAGGCCTGTCAAACCAAGAGCCCTGACTCAGGAGGCAGCCCAGCTCGGATGGCATATGGCGTCTAGCTTCATACAACATGCAAAAGTATTCTCTCCCTTTGCCCCCTCTCATCCACTCCCCCTCTCCCTGTCTCCCTCCCCTGCTGCTAATGCAGAATGACTCATAGCATTACTCATTTTTTTTCCTCTACCCCACCACCCCTCCCACATCAGTTCCTCCTCCTCTTGCCACCCAGTCTGTAACAAAAGGTGTCCGCTGCAAGGCACCCACACCCTGAAAGCCCTGGGGGCCCAGCCCAGCCTGCACTCAGAGGTCTGAGCTTCATGGGGGCCGCCCCTTTTACACACAGGTAGAACAGGCGTGGAACCAGACGGCCAACAGCAGGGACCCAGAGCCCCGCCTGGGGTAGCATACACACACTGCTGGTGTCAAACTGTTGTGCCTGTTTGTGTGTTTGTGTTTGTATATATACAGGAACTGCTTTTCTTTTTGCAGTGCCTCAGGTAGTACAAGATTGCCATGCTTTGTGTGTGCAAATGTGTTTGTTGTGTGCGTTCTGTTTGTGTCTCATGGCAACCAACAAATAAGGACGGTATGTGTTTGGTATTTTTTGTTGTTTGTTTATCAGATGAATAGGAGTGCTTACTTTTAGTGAACATTCAGTCCAGCATGGCAATTTAATTTGTATTTTGTACCGTTTAATTTATTTTCCTACATTTAATTATTTACTGTTGATAAACCACTCTATACGTCCTCGAAGCTTTCAGTTGCCAATTTTCCCCAAATTTTACACTGAATATGAAATAATACAAAACCATGGAGTTTTCAGTGAGCACAAAAAAACTACATAGCCTAGTGTAACTTAAAGAATGTCATGCTCTGTGTATTTTTAAACTTGAACCCCCACCCTCATGCCCCTCCCCTTCTCTCTCCGTCTGTTATGCATTCATGTCTGACATCTGTCTATTTGTGAGCGGCAAAGTGAAAGCCAGCAAGATGCCAGTTTTGTGTGGGGTTGCTTCCCCTGTCCCATCCCCAACTCAGACTAACTGTCTCAGGTAGAATGACGTAAACAAGACCAACACAGATGGAGTATTTTTGAAAATGATTTGGCCGATATCAGTATCTACCATCTCTATCCTTTTTTTCTATATTTGGATGTTTTTAAATTCCAATACATTGCTGAATTCATTACTTAGGCAAATCCTGAAGTTTGGTTCAGGTTTTTTTTTTTGCCAATATCAATTTGTCTTAATTTCATAATTTATATGTAAACAAAAATATATACTATCTGTAGAAAGTACTGTAGAAAAGTCAAGTTCAGGCCTGTTGTGCATAAAACATCATTCATCAGACGAAACGAGCTGCTGTCTTTCTGCTGACACCAAATTCTTTTTCAAAATAAAAAAAGCATGGCAAAATAAGTCCAAAGTACATACTCAATTGGATATTAATTTTACCTATGTGATGATCCAATCATCATCTGGTTAATCGTATCTGATATTTTGTGGTGACATTATGTCTAAAATACATTCTCTCTGCTGAACCACAGAGAAACCTTCAGTTTCTCTAAAATCATGGCTGCACAATGTAAATTAGCACAGATTGAGGTGGCATTGAAGAGAG
>OMNW01019642.1:6176-16448 GCA_900303245.1 Selene dorsalis | reverse complement strand
TGCCACCATGTGTGTTTGTGAGTGCAAATGTGTACGTGAATGATGATGTGTGTTTGTTTGGATGTGTATGAAAGGCTTTGAGGCGGGGTATATTGCATTTCATCCCTGCTGGTCCATTATTCCTCTTCAGAAGCAGGGAATCTGGAACACCCTTTAACAGTTGGCTCTGTCACTATTCATCTTCCAGCCGTCTCAGCAAAACTCTTGTCCTGTCCTCATTTTACCACCAAGTACTCACTCTCTTCTTTTATGTCCCCTCTTCCTTCCGTGTCTCTTGTTACAAGGCAGTGGACAGCCCTTTGTCCAGCCAAAGCTGCCCTCTTTTGTTTGTGCTGCCTTTTTTATCCTTGTGCTAATCGCCATGGTCGTGTGCCTGAGTTGGACCCCATATTTCACGCTCAGCTCTCCTTTGTTTGACACACCGCCCCTGATAAGAATCCCAATTCTAGGGCCTCTCTGATATTGAAATCCAACAGCGGCGTAGAAAGAGCCTTCAATCATCCATTATCTGTGCTCCAGTGATTACCATTCAATCTCCCAGGGTCCAGGCTCCTCATCACCGGCCCCAGAGCCGAGGCTGTCCCCTGAAAGAACCTGCATCCCTTAACGCCTGTGTCACATTCAAGCATATCCATAGATATTTCTGATGCCGTCTTGAGACAGCCCTGCACTGAATGCTGCTGGGAAATGTCAGTGAAATGTCACTCGTCCTTCTCCGCTGGAATCTCTTGGTCTATGATGTGGCCTTGGGTTTTGGGGGGACTCTTGTGAGGACACCTTGTGACATTATGGGGTTTCTTTGTCCCTAAATGGCCATTAAATTTTCAATTCTTTTTTTTTTTTTTTTTGTTCAGGGACTCAGATTGGTCTTTTTTTCATAGGGCTGTGCTGCTTTTAATGTCACAGACTTAATTGGGTTTTTTAAGAAGGAATTAGTTGATTATTTATAAGTTGCACATTAATGCCTCTTTAAATGGTTCAAAGGCAGTGTCTGCTCCTCCGCTGGCCTGTGGCCATTGTTCTCTTTTAGAGGATGTCCTTGTGCCTCGCAGCATTTGCATTTTTGCACTAAATGGAATTTTCTGCATTAACAGACAAGGCAAACAAAGCAATAACAAAAACAAAACATTTAAGTATGTATCGCTGTGCATTGTCTGCCTCTTCTTACAGGAAGCAGCCTTTGATGTGTTAATACTGACGGTCTGTGTTTCATTGTCAAGTGGTGGTTGTGGCTGAAAGAGAAGCACAGAGAAATACTGACAAATACTGGCATCTTATCATAAAAACTTGCGTGTCTTAGAGCGAGATACATGACACATGATTGTCCTGTGTCTCAGCTGCTCATTCTTGATGTTGTGGTTGAAATGTGCTTTAGACATCCGCTTATCCAACACTCTGAGTAGTTACACAACAGCTTTCGTACCTTTGTTTAATGTAGTGTGCACATCTTCATTAGTTATGTATAGCCTCTAATTACTATTGATGAGACTCTAGCTGATTGGGGAACAAATCTATAGCTTTTGTTATTCTAATGAGTGTTATTTACCCTCAGATCTCCAAGCCAGGGGGCTTTGGAATGGGGCTTTGTGCAGGCAGATATGGCGGGGGCCGCTCTAGCTACACCCACTTGTTTTTGTATCTGCCGACTCTGACAAAATCCTGTTTCCCTCCCCCCACCACCATCACCCGTCTGCTTGGATGTATAGTACTTCCCGCTCCTCCATCTGTTTTTGTCCACCCATGAAAAGGTCCATTATAATCTGCAGGATGCACAGTTGACGTGCCGCGAGCTCCACTTGAGCCAATCAAAGCAGCGCACCAAACTTAGGCCACAAATCCAAGAGGCCCTAACCCCTCCCCCAAGTTAATTTTGATCATCTGGGCTCTCCGTCTGAGATCTTCACTTGAAGAAGTTTTTATAGCATTGCCTTCATCATCCTGTTCCCTATAAAAGCTCCCAGTATGAATGGAGCTCAGTGCATGCCCACTGGATGATGGCAGGCTCCTGATTAACCCTGGAGTGACTAGCTAATGTCATTGAAGGAGGGCCACCTGGCTGTGAGACTGTACAGTCAGCTGCCACTGAAGGGCCAGAATAGGAGACGACCAGGTGTTGGGCTCCAGCCCCCCTAATTGTTGCCATGTAATAGCCTGCTTGACTGCACAATATAGCCCAGGGGCGAGGATTAGGAAAAAGCTGTTGCCAACACAGAAGTCCATTTTCTTTTTGCTCAAGGTTTTGTGTGTGTGTGTGTCTGTGTGCTATCTTATGTGTGCATAAACATATATATATATATATATATATATGTACAGTACTGCAAGGAGTGTCAAGATTTTCTGTCACCTTCACAATCTGTAAGAGATGTGAAGGTGAAGTGACAAAACAGCTGAATGTCAACAGCTGAACATCATAAGAATCACAGGCCTACATGCATGTACAGCTTTTTGACTGGAAGAAGCAGTGGCACTTATTTTAGGTTGAGTAGAAAAAACACTAAACGACTAAATTTCCAAACAAATCCTTGACCCTTCAGTGACAACATTTTCAGCCATCATTATTAACACCACCTTGATAAAATGAGACTGTCTGGCCAGACATGTGTAATTGTTAAATAAGAGTTCATATCTGATTGTAATCGCATTAAATGAAACACGTCCAAAATGCAAATATGAGGGCAAATGAGAAATCACTTTTGTCCCCCAGTCACTTACCTTCTCTGCTCTGTTCACTCCCCACAGCTGTGATCATATGTAACCTAGTGCTAATCATTATCATTCCTGCTAAATGCCTGGCATTTTGCATAAGGCCAGGCAGCCTAATTGGCCCGATGAACCTTTCATAGATGGGGCAATGAAGGAACAAGAGACTTCATGTGCAGCATGTCTTGGCGCAGGAGCAGATGGAGATGCTCGGCCATAACGCATCACAGTTATTCTGTTGCACATGCCACAAGCTTCATTAAAATTGCAGAAGCCTCTGTTCATTTTGTTTTAATATTTCATCAGCGCTTGTCTCAACAGTGTTATCTTAGGGTTAAGATCAGAGCCATTTAGCATGACCCAGAGTTGGCACACTCATCTTGCAATTTAAGTGGACTAGTTTTCCAGATGTGTCAAATAGATAGAAGGACATCAGCGGACTTTGATTGCTGCTATGCTTTGAGGTGAGAACAGACTGAGACAACCTCAGTCCACGTGTTGATAATAATTATCACACTATAAATTTCATCATGGAAGTTGTGAGAAAGTAGAGATGAAATGCCTCATAGGTAATCAGATGGGCTCAGCGTGCCCTTCCCTTTCTCATCTTTTGACTTTTTATTAAAAGTTCAAATTGAGATCAGATAGATGCCGCTGTTCGCTGTCTCTGGACAATTCAAACAGCAGAAACTGAGGGCAAAATATGACGTGCATTCCCCTCAGATAACTCATAAGATGCCCACCTTTGTCCTGACCTAATAATGTTTCCAGAAGGCTGAGGCGTTCATGTCACTCTGGTCATCATCACTGACAAAGGAGACCCTCAGAGAGAACTCTTACCCAGCCAGTCAAAGAACTGTATCTGTTAATCTTCATCCCTATCAGCCTTTTGTAGCTCATCTTATTATGACTTTCTGTTAATGCACGGTGGAGGCCTGTGTGACTGTCTGGCTATAATGGGCCTGTGTTTGATTAATCATGTCGATCCATTGTGTTTCACATCTAAGGCTGCTGCTTTAGGACTCATCAATGGAGATCAGAGTCCTTTGAAAAGGAGATTGGTTACAGACTCAGCTCATCTGAATACACAGGCCCAGTAGGCTTTGATAGCAGTTATGTTGTGATGAACAAACCATGCTGCAACAAATTATGATGTCACCAGGTATCTCATGACCGTCCTGTTTCTCTGGCGTGTGAGGATGACTTGTTGCAGCATCATTTATATTCTGTGAACACTCTGACAATCAGTGTTCTTACATAAGTTAGGGGTCATCATTGACTTTGGTGTAGGTGCTGGTCTTATGATTTGTTGTGGAGCAGAAATCAATTTTTAGTGTCCCCCGGAGGAATGGTGGGCTGCCAGAGACTTAAGAAAATAGGTGACTACTTCTTCCAGTCAGATCATAAATAATCTGGTCATGCCAGCAAGCAGACATCAGATTTTGTCTGTAGCTGTGTTAAACCTGTGTGAAATCACTGATGGGCAGTGATGATGTCACGGGTTAGGAGTGATGTAAGAGCCATAACTTCCCATCCCGCTGTCTGAATGCCAGATGGACGGTAGAGAGGTGTGGAGGTTGGAGCTGAGAAAGCTCTTGCTGTGGGAAACTCTCCCCTCAGGAGGTGTCATTAACCTGGGCTTACAGTTTGACCTAACTCCTTTGGGGCTGCTGAGCTCCAGTCTCCTGGACCTGCTCCTAATTAGGCTACTTGTTAAAACTCTCGGAAACCAGCTATTCCTCTAGAGCATCTGATGTTGTGTATGTCAATGCTCACCCAGAAAATGGGCACACAAACACCTCCACTCATCATAATGCATCTGTGACACATTCAGACATTTTCTGTCCTGCGTCTGTGTCTACAGCAAAAAGCTGTTTAATGAGACACCAAGGTTTGAGTAGCAGCCACATGAAATGATGAATGGGACGCACATACACACACACAGAGAAAGACACACTATACAATCACCCAACAGGGTAGTTTCTGTCATACCCGCTCTCACTTTATCCATCTCAATCTGTTGTTCCTTCCCACTCTGCCATTATTCCTGCAGCCAGCTTTATTGCCACATTCACTCTCTCTGTCCCTATCTTCCTTTCTCCCCGTGTCTCTCTGTCTAAATGTCTCTGTCTTCTGCCCCGTTTTCCCATAATCACCTCACACCTCTGAGGGCCTATGCTGAGACAAGCTTCACACCTCAGCCCTCGCTGTGACAACAGGTACTGCTGGCACTCACCGCGCGGCCTCTCTCCAATCAACACCTGCCCAGCCTTACCCCTCTCTCATCCCTTCCTCCTTTCCATCTTCCTCCCTCCTTCCCACCCTCACCCTCTTTTCCCATAGTTGTCCCCCTTATTTTGGTGTCTCCACCTCACCATCCACTCCTTCGTGCTCAGTTTCTGACCCCAACCTCCTTTTCCAATTTGAGTACCAGCTCACCCTTATGTAGTCTGATCCATTTCTCCGTTCAGATCCCTCGTGGAGATGACACTGTGATGCCCTGTTGATTCGAACATGCTCATGTTACACCGGCCTGCTTTCACTGTCTCCTCTGTTACGCAGTGTAATGACTGGTAATAACAGCCTGTGTACATGTGATTTAAATGTTTGTCCAGCTTGGTTTTGCCCCCATGATTTTTTGATGCCTTTTTCCTTGTGGTGTACCAATTAAGCAGGACACTTAACCCCCAGTTGTATCCACATGGATGAACAGTGTCTGTGTGATAGCCAGTGATACTGCTGTAAGTGTGCATGTGTGCTTTTCACCCAAAAAATAATGACCACGTGCTTTTTTTTTTAACTACATTGCTTGCATTGGCACTGCGGCACAACCAAGCACTCCCCAACCCCTTCCTCTTAACAGGCCAATTATGTGACTGCTGGGAGTCAATGGCGCCGCAAGCTACTCCTGAGCTCCTCTCCTCTCCAAGGTCAAGCTGACTGGCCCAGGTTAATGGGCAGATGTGGGGCTCAGAGAGGAGGGGGTCAAGCACCTAGAGGCACCCTCCACCTCATCTCTAAACTGTCCCTCTTCACTACAAGAGCCCCATTTACCACCAGCGCTCATACAAACAGGATTAACCTTGGCTGCTAGTGTGGAGGCCCGAGGAGTGTAGGAGTGGTTTCTCCTAATGTGTGGCATGGGTTTTCGTTTTTGTTATTTGTAGGTCTTGAGTTTTTGATTGTTCTTCAGGTTAAACTCCCAGAATCATAAGGTCACGTTTCATCTGTGAGGATCGTGTAAACCTGCGTTGTCTGATTGTGTATGTGTTGGTAGAGGTGTTTTTTTTCCATTATAGATCATGATTCTCAAAGTAGCTTGCATAGTTTCTGAAGGAGACAAGGCAAAGTTTTATGGTGCCTGTGATATTAAGGCAATATCTTGCATTCAAAATTGATTTTGAATGTGTATTGCTCACCACGCCCCCCTTCTTCCATTTTCCAGCTTTTAGCAGTGCACTAATAGAAAGTCATTATGATCAGTGAGTGGGAAGTCAACCACCCCTGCACCTCCCTGCACCCATCATCCGACTTCTGTGACCTAGAAGTGGATAGAAATGGAGCTTAAGTAGTGAAATGTCAGTGTGGGGGATCTAAGACCCCTTCTAATGCTTCTTTCCCTAATCTGGACCTTCACCCCCTGCTCTGTCTTATCAACAGATTAACTGTGTGTGGCATTTTGCTCATCAGGCACCACACACTGAAAGTTTAGTCAATGGGCAAAACTATATTCACATATTTTATGTTTTTTTGCACCATTATGTTCAGAATCATTCAGCTACCATCTGGTGGACTGCAGATGGGGTGACCCTTATGATATTATCTGACTTTGGCCATATTGTAAACTCTAGGCAAAATATTGCTGTGAACTACTATGACATTTCATTGGGATTGAACAAATTTGGCTCTTGTGACTCTCAAGTTCTTCAATAATTTGGTCATAGAAGCTCTGTCACACTTCTGTGTCATTGGTCCTTAAAAGTTCATAGCAGCTCTCTTTAAAATGTAGCGCCTTTCTGTTGAAATGTGCGAGCCATTAATTTGAACCAAACTCAAACGAATCATCATGTAGCTAATCAGTTTTCATCTTTGCAGCAACGATGGGTAAATGAAGTTTTCTTTGTTGAGTTTTGTAGTTTTTTGTGCTAGCACAGGGACACAGGCACAAGTATGATCAGTGCAATCGTAAGCTTGTGGATTTAGACATAAAGACTCTGTTGATGGCTTTCAAGCTTTTCTGTTAAATGACAGTTGTTGGTGATTCTGTATCAAAAAATGTGAGGCAGCAGTGAAGAGTGGAGACAGACAGCACTTGTAAAGATGACTTTCGTAAAATTCAGTGTTCTATGAGAAAGGGAATATGCAATGTGTTGGTGGTGAGAAATTTGGAGAAAACTCTGAGCATGTGCTGTTACATTCAGAGTAGCTCCGAGGGTGCATAAATGTCCCTGCTGGCTGTGTGTGCTTAAAAGACACTGAGTGTGTGTCATAGGCCGGTGGTGGTGTGAGGCCTCTTGTCAGCAGAGACACTGGAGGACACAAAGACTGAGGCTGGATGGTCAGGATGCTGCTCTCCAGAGAGACACTAGTTCAGAGGTCACCACAGGCTCTTTTTGGGTGGAGGGTGTCCGTGATGAGTCTGTGTGCCTACTTATGCGCAAACGCCTATGTGTGAGCATGTGTACGTGTCTGTGTGCGCTGGGTGGGGTTACACACGGCACAAAATGGATCCCAGTGGACATGCATTTTCAGAACAGGTCCCTGTGGACGGAGGGAGAAAGGGGAAAGAGCGATGGTGATGAGGGTTGGTGGTGGTTGGCCGATGGGGTCCAGCAGGGATGGAGCAGCCTGCTAATGAAGAGCCATCTGAGGCCTCCATTCACCTTGAACATGGGCCACTGCAGCTGCCCTGACCTTGGCTTTGATCCACAAAGATGCTTGACCCCACCATTCCCCCAGAGCTACCCCCCTGCCATCTGGACAGCATGCATGCATATGTATACATACGTGCACACACCCACAAATACATATGCATGTACATGTGTGGATACACACCTACACCCAGATAGCATTTACCACGCATAAGTTACTATTTTTTGTTATCACTAGCAATGATGAGAGGGCAATCAGTGACTGTTATCCCCTAACACTCCTTTTTCCTAAATGTGTAAATGTTGTTCTTTTTATAGTTTCTACACTCTCCCTACCTTCACAACCATGCCCTTCATGTCTCTAGGTATCTGTCTCCTAACAAATGTTGTTCTACATTAACTGAGACCTAGGAGATTTTTTTTGTTACCATTCCAATTGTTGCCACGCTCCATAGACATTACATTGGTCTCCTTCTCTTCTCTCTAATAGGAATTCAGCCACTTGGAACGCAGGGGTTCCTTGGAAATTCCCAGAGTAGTGCAACACACTCCTCCCACACACTGGCTTGTCTTGCTTGTCCGCCCAGTTCAGCTGTAAATGACAGTTATGTCACGGGTGACTTGAGTGACAGTCCATCTGTGGAAATGTAGACCTGTCTGCACTTTCCGTTTTATATTTCATCCCTTACCTTTATGGGAATTTTTTATAGCACAAAATATGGTGGAGCATTATTGCAGTATCAGTAATAGAGTTCATCAGAAAGGTTTTCACAACACATACCATTTTTATGAGAAGAGTTAGTTGTATTTCATGATTCACTTTTCCAGAGAAAGTTTTCAACATGAAGCTCTCATTCATCAGCAGTAGCTGCTGCTTCCTTTCTCCCCAAAAGTAGGTCACTGGGTTTGGTGTCAATGACATGGACACAGTCTTTGCGTCACTGTTCTGGACATATCCCTTGATTAAGTTACTGCATGGAGGCAGCAGCATCTGTGCATATGCAGGGGAACAAGCTGTGCCCATGGCCTAGCAATTAGAGACAAACAGAAAGATGAGGGAGCAAGAGAGAGAGAGTAGACAAGATTACCCCTCACTGTGCATCAGGTCTGATTTCTGTGCAGCAATTTTTTACCCACAGATAGCATTGTACATTTACTTAAATTAGGTGATTACGGCTCTCGCTTTCACTCATCTCCAAAATACCTTTTATTAGTCTCCCTCCCTCACTGCCTGTCCTTCTCCTGCCTGCCTGTCATATATTTTCCCTCATTTCTTGATAATTCAACACTCTCTCCCTTTATTTTATCCTTTTGAAGTTTTTTTTTCTCACTCACTCTAATCCATTTGTCTAACTTGGATAGAGGGCAGCGGAAGGAAGTAGTGGAGGAGAGGCGTGTGTCAGAGTCAGAGAGAGCGTCTGCTCCAGCTGGAGTCAATATTTGCTTTAGGAATCTCAATAACAGGCCTCCAGTCATCTGCATCTCTGATAATGGACAGCCATATGGCTCTGTTGACCCATGCTGTGCTGAGGTTCTCTTTTTCTCTCCATCCAACCTTCCTTGTCTTTCATTTATCGGCCTCCCTCTAACTTGTCTCATTTCTTTTCATCAAGACACTTCCCCTCCTATACTTTGTCTTCCACTCATCACGTACCTGAGCACATTTTGTTCTTTTAACAAACATCCTCTCTCCCTCTCTCTGTCATCCATAAAACCCTGGATATGACCCACCACACAGAGCTGTGACCTAAGTTACCATGGCAGCAGAGCCTGGGATGCCCACTCTTTGTCCAACACTGTTTCCAGCAAGTGACAGAAAACAGTGATGTTGCATGTCTGGCAATGACTGGAAGACAGATCTGGAGCGCACGGGGAAGTGCTTTTATGTGCCTCAAGTCATGCTGCTCTGCATGTCTTAAATGGAGATGTTGGCCCTGTAAAGAATGGTGAATTAGGTACAGTGTGTTAGTTGGCGGTTCTTTTGGTCTGTGTAATTCCTTAATTTTTTCCTTGTCCTTGCATTCCTCCTTGAGGTGGGAAATGAGCTTTTATTTCAAAGGATGTCTTGGTGTTTGGAAAAGTTCGGGTGTTTATATAGGATTCTCATTTTGTAGCAAAATACCAAAAAAAAAAGAAATGCTGAACAGAGAAGACTTATGTAACATTTTTCACCAAACAGAAGTATTTCTGTTTGAGGAACATGTTTCTTGTAAATGATTCTCTCTCTCATTTTTGCCATCGTTATTAAAATGATGCTGGTCTTGTTTTTGTTGTTACATAAACAGTGTTTGAATTTTTGTCATATTATTTGTTTCATAGAGCATGTACATCACTACTATTTTATCCAAACCCATCCTACTGCTTATTCTCTCTTTTATCCTCTCCTTTATCTTATTCCGCCCTCTGTCCATCTCTGTCTGTCCCTGTGAGCACCTTGGCCGTCCTACCCTCTGGTGTGCCCCGGCTCAGGTGCCCGTCACCCCCACTTTGCCACGGTTCCCCTCAAAGCCATTGGTCATGGCTGCCTTGGCCCCTGCTGTGGCGGCATGTGCCCACATCAGGCCGACTTCCCAGTCACTGTCTGGTCCTATCTGTCTAACCCAGACCAGCGCCTCTCAGCCCGGTCCAGCCTATCTCAGCTCAGCCTGGTTCAGCTTTGGCGTCAGCAACAGCCTAGTGCCACTCCACCCTGGCAGTCATA
>OMNW01019640.1:0-15673 GCA_900303245.1 Selene dorsalis | reverse complement strand
ACACACATTGGCCATCTGATAATAATACCTGATAATGATGTCTCCCCTCCCCCAGCCCCCTCCTTCCAACAACTCCTCCCCAGCTAAATGAAAGCAGGGAGGGGGTGAGTTTCTCCTACGCTTCTTTAACAGCATTAAAGTGTTGGGGCAGGTACGGTTTCCTATCAGTTTTATCCAGAAGGAAACACAAGACTCACCAGCATCATTAGTGAGCCGACATAATGTAATCACTCATGAACGAGATGTGTATGCGTGTGTGTGTGTCTGCTAGGCAGGGGGTTGGGTTGGCAGGCCTATATTACATTCATCAGCAGCAGCGGTTATTAAAAGTGAACTTCTCTGACTTTTTCTGTGTATGTTAGTTTGTGTGTGTGTGTGTGCACGCGCATGCATGTGTGTGTGATTTGCATGTTAACTGGTGATTAAAGGTGAACTTGTTTTAAATTTTGGGCAGCCAGAGGGTTAGAGGTCAGAGGTCACACATTTATCACAGCTGGGTGTCAGATACACAGTGTGGGTGGGATGCAAGGGTGCATTTGTATATGTCTTTGCAAAATGTATGTGTGTCTGTAGTGTGTGCGTGTATGTGTTAGATTGCTCTGCGATGTTAGTGATCTTTGTTAAACTCATACAAAGGTGTGTAGGAGGAAAGGAAGGAGAGAAAATAGTAGGAGAAAGGATACTAGAGAGAAAAGAGGAGAGGTTAAAAAGGAGACGGAGACCTGAGAAGTAGAGGAGAGATTGAAATATTTAAAACTAGGGAGGAAAAATGTGGGACAGACAAGAAAAGACTGAGGGACAAAGCAGGAGAGGAAATGTAGAATGAGAGGAGTAAGAAAAGGTGTGAAAGAAAGGAGAGGAAAGTAGGAGAGTAGAGCACAGAAGAAATGAAAGATGGGAGAACAAGTGGAGATCAAAGGAAAAGCATGAAAAAGTGGGGAAGAAGCACAGAGGTGGAGAGAAGAGAAAAAGGAAAAGAGAAGAAATTAGCATAGTAGGAAAATGGAAAGGAAGAAGGAAAGAGGAAGACGGTGAGATAAAGGATAGGGGAGGAGAAAACTGGAGAAAAAGTAAAAGAAGAGATGAAGAAGAAATGGGATTGATGAAGAACAAAAGGACAAATAAAACTAGAATGAGAAAAAGATGAGGGAAGCAGCAAAATAAAGAATGAGACGTCAAGGAAATGGAGGAGGAGGAATGATGGAAAGGAGATGAAAAATTGAAAGAAAAGGAGAGAAGGAAAAAAAAGGGGGGGGGTCGGAATAGGAGGAGGTGATGACATGAGAGAGGAGAAAAAGAGGGGTGAAGAGGAAAGGAAAAGAGGGAAATAGAGGGGAAGTGGGATGAGAAGTGGAGAGCCTCTTTATCTGTGACGCATTAGGTCATAATACATAAAACCCTTTCAGTGCACCATTATACTCCACAATACTCCACTCTGTGTGTGTGTGTATGTGTGTGTGTATCCTGAAGAGGGCTGTTTGTGGTTCGTACAGCAATTTTGTACTTTGGCTTTTTTGTCCCTGTGGTTGTGCGTCACTGATAACCTCCATTAACTCATCATTGTTTATTTGCATTGAATGGAACATGAAGCCGAGTTTTATCAACCCATGCGTCTACATGAAGCTGACATAGGTGCGAGGTTGGCAGAGCTGTTGGTTTGATACAGTCCTGAGACCTCCAGCTGATCGCCCGCTCAGTTGTCTGCACACTCTGTTACGGCACTGCCCTCCGGTCCCAGACAGCAGTCTACAGCTGAGTGCATCAACACCATGTGCAGTGGTGTCTGCTTTGTTGGTCATACTGTATATTGCAAAATGCTACATGGAGTTTGCAACGGTTTTCAGACTAGTTGTTATAAATAATTCAGTAGTTTGGTATGTGTTCTGGTCTTTAAAACCTCTACATGGCACTTTTATTTTTAAGGCACTTGTCAATCACAGGGTAATTTAAATGAATAAATAAATAACTGCAGATAAACAAAGGTCTGGCATTGTCTGGTGTAGCAGGGACAGACACAGTGAAGACATGAGAAGCACTTTAATGTCAACACAGAATCAATATGGGGAAAATAATGGGCAACAAGCAACAACGGTTGCCATAAATGTTACCCATGTGTCATGATGTTAGTAATGGAGGATCAATGCAGCGAGAGACTGAAGAGACTGATCCCAGGTCTGTCCTGTCCTGCCTTGTCCAGCCTTTAACACACAGTATATTATATTCAACCAGTGTGCCCAAAAAGATAATATAATAATATAATAAAAAATATATATATATATATATATAAACACAAAGTTTTCAAGCTGATTTCCATCTCTCTGTGTCAGAGAGTTCTTTTCATCATTGACACAGGAAGCCTTAAAGGGAACTATACAAGTCTGGTCACACTTCACACTGTTTTGCTAACCCTCCTCCCGGCCATGTGCATTTGTTAATGTTATTTATCATATACGCATTACGATGTGTATATTTGTGTTGTCTTATAAACAAGAAATTGCAGGTTACGGGTGTGTTTGTGTCACAGTGCCGCAGAGACGAAAGCTGGGCGGAGGCTCTGACCTTACAAGGTTGGTTACAAGTGTTTGTTGTATTATATATCATTTATATGTAATTATGAACAGAGGGGTCTTTTGGAGTCTTATTTTGGAATTGCTGGATACAATAAGTGGCATGTATGTGTTGGATATTACTAAAAGAAATATTACCTGTGAGTCAAATGAAAGTTACAGTGAGGTAACTTTTGTTCATTAGGAGTCACTTGGTGTTGGTGTTAATGTGCTGACTTCACAGAGTCACATCTACTGAAAGTCTACTAATGCAGATGAAGACAGAGGAAAACCCTGAGCTCGGACCAGATGCTGCTCAACAGGTAAGTGTAATGTCAGACACACACTCATAGCCGAAACTGAAGAATCCACAGAGGGGATTTCCTCTCTCACCCACCACTGTGTGTGTGCGTGCGTGCAGTTGTTTGTGTGGTTGCCGAGGTGCACAGTAAACATCCACGCATTTTTTGCCTTGAAATTGACATTTGGTTTGGTGTGGGCCTCCAGTGATGTGAGAGTGGATTAAACATAAACTGGGGGTGGAGAATAAATATGCATGTTTTCAAATCTATATTTGGTGTACAGGCTAAATATATGTTTGTTAACATAATACGAACATTGACTGTTGACTGGTCGCAGCAGCACATGACCTGCACACACTCACTCTGAGTGACGCAGTGTTAAAACATTCAACTTGGTCCATTTTAAGCAAAACTAACTGAATCACATTAATCGTAACACACAGCCACATTACACTGAACCACTGATGGATACTTCAGGTACAACGTACTGGGTGGTAATTTTATTCTGACTAACGGTGACTGATCAGAAAACAGACTGCAACACAATATATCGATGACTCATTGTGTAATAATGAGTTGATTAGTGAATCTGTGAATCACTTTTTTCATGAGTCGTTTCTGTTTAACTCAAAATTATCAGCTATGCATTAATGGGTTATCACCTAAATATTGGTTAATTTTTTACCGTTGATGATGATGATGATGATGATAAAGATGTCGGTACCCTGCCCTTATTTTAAATATAAATACACTTTTATTGTTTCTGTCCTACAAAATTATAAAACATAGTGATAGAGAAACATGACAGTGAATGAGGCTCTGTGGTTGTGCGCAGAATTAAAACCAATAATTATTCAATTTACAAACCTAAATGGACAGATTTGTATGAGTATTGATCGATGCTTTTATGTTGTGGAGTGTATTTGTGGTTAGAAGGCACAGAGTGTGTGTGATAAAACCCTCCGACAGCTGTTCTCAAGACAGATGCCTCATTATCCGCATTTCAGTTTAATATCTTTACATTCATATTTCTAAAGATTCATCTTCATATTGAACCAGAGAATCTGGAGATATGGGTTCAATATTTTCTCCAGCAGAGTGACGCCGTCCTCCTCTCTCTGTCACTGTCTCTGTCCGTCTCTCCGCTTCTTTCACAAATGTGATTTATACTGAAGATTAGCATACAATCAGCCTTCATAACATTATCTTTATTTCCTTCATTCATATCTTTTAACTGCACAATGAGCCTGTGAATTTGATTTGTCATCTTATCAACTGGGACTAATCGATTTATGTTGAATCAGCCGAAGAAAGAAGTGGTTGAAAAAGCAGCCGTGCTGATGGATGGTCCATCTGGAGGTCTGACAAGCTTGCATTTGCCGAGGATCCTGGGAATTTTAACCCATGGTTTGGTTGGGGTTCAAGCTGATTTTGACAAACAATGGATAACAGTGGACAGAGGTCAAAGTTGAGTTAAGTTTGTTCACCTTTGACTTCCAAGTTCAGCCAATAATTAGTAACTGTCCTCTGCCTGTTAGCAGCTTCAGTCATGATCAAATACTCTAAATGCACATACATACAAGCATAGGAGCCCTCTATCAAACTAAACTGTTCCACCCTCAGAGCTAGAGATGCTTGTGATGTTATAATTGTGATGTGGGTAATGAAGCACATGAGTACTGGGTTTCAAAGCCCTGGTTTAAAATGACTATCACCCTACTAATGTTTATCTGTCTGACATCTACACCACAGCTACAGCTGTGAACGCTGACAATCTACATTACAGGTAAGTTCAGGATGACTCAACCAGAACTACTTGGTAGATATATGTATGCGTATGTATTATATGTCACAAAGAACAGAACATGATCCATCACGTCCCTGCAGCCAAACAGGCCAATTAACCAATTAGGTCTCCTCATTAGTTCACCTATCTGTGTTAATGGACTTGTTGAGCAGAAAGAGTCAAAGCAATAACATCCTGATTGGATTACACTCAATATTAGGAAGACAAGACACGGCTGGGTTTAAATGAATGTGTGCATCAAACTGAGGAGAGTGAGAGTGATCACACTAATAATCTATGAGAGAATGTGTGTGCTGATAACAGAAGCTCATAGACTTGTTTTGGTGGATCCTAGACACCACAGGCAAAGAAGATCATCAAGGAAACTGGCAGAACCTCCACGGAGATGTTCCCTGAATGCCTCCCATGCAGGTGATGCACAGATGCTACCCACAGCACATGTTATCTGAGGCAACAGCAGCACCCTACGTGGTGTCTTTTATGGGAAGTTTAGTCAGTGCACCACCAGGGGAGGGGGGAGATGCATTTTTGAGACATTGCCGTGGAGCAAGGTTTGTCAGCCCTTAGGAGCCCCTTACTAGCTTGACCCCCCCGAATTTCTGCCTGCTTTGCCTATTCACAAGCTGCATCTGTGGGGTAGGCTATCACTGTCAATAAAATGACTAATTCACCACAAAGAACAAAACAGGATGTTAACAGTGTGATTGCACAACCTTATCTAGATCTTCATGAAGACTTGCCCTTTTTCACATTCTTTTTCACATTTTTCAGGTTGTTGGCTCAAAGGTTGTTGTCATTGTTTCTCATAGTGAAAGGAATTTTGAAAATGCCAAAAGGTTATGAGAAGCAGAGAGGGAGGAGAGGGCTGCGTGAGATACACGGCAGTGGCAGGCCTCCACCTGCAGCCCCAGCTGGGTTTCCTATTCTGAAGCATCATTGAATTATTTCACAGTTTTATTTCACATGGTGTCATCGCTTTTGTCTTTAATTACTTGTTCTGAGGTGAATGTGATGTGATGAGAGAAGACGAGTAAAACACACATACATTTGAGTCTCTCCTCCTCTGAGCTGTTTGCTAATGACAGGACTCCAGACTGCCTGCATGACACTGAGGTCATTCGTCTTCCTGACACCATCCCACCCACACACACACACATGTACACACACACACACACACACACACAGACACACACACACACAGGATGTTAGATAACAGCACAGTGGTTCTCACGTTTTAACAAAGTGTGAAATTGTGAAAGTTAAAGTTAATGAAGAAGATCAGATATCGTAGCAGCAGCAATGAAGTCATGAAAATAATGGGGGAGATATGTTTAATAAACCCTGAACCGGCCTTCTATTTACCAGTTTGTAAATTTTTATGACCCTAGCTTGATGGACAACAATGGACATGTACAGTAAGCGTGTGAGTGTGTGTGTGTGTGTGTGTGTATTAGTGTTTATATAGGTCACTTGACTGGTCAGGATCCTAATCACCCAGGCTATCAGAGGAGGAACAAGCCTCATAGGGCTCCAGTGGTTCAATGTATTAATATGTCTCTATAGATTTTATAGCTCATTAAAGAATTATCTCTGAAATATTGACTGAAGAGATATGATGATGATGATGATGACGATGATGATGTGGTAATGGTACAACGGGTGTCTGTTTCAAAGTTTAAAAAGAAATCCCTCTGTGTGGGTTCATGGTCTTTTTCATTTGAGCGTCTGTGAACAGGATGAAGAGTGGAAACTCTGGATAGAATTTGCATATATACACATATGTAAATATGCAAACACACACACATGCATGCGTGTAAAGGGGCATGTTAAAAGTTGTGATAAGTAACTCTACATTGCATGTGCAAAATTGTTAACTTGACCCATTGTTACCCTACAAGTACTATGACAGATTTTCCTGTTTCCAAATAAGCTTAAATAGAGGTTTAGCTGAAATGATGGCACCAGCCACAGAAGGCCAGTGACTATGAACAAACAAGCAAAATAAAACTGACAGTTTACTGTAATGATCCTCTGATGTGGAGTTTTTTATGTTGTGCTAATATTTGTTTGTATCATCAAGTGTTTCAATAGAGGAAAACGTTACATGTCAATTTTCTATATAAGTGCATTTTGGCTCTCAGTGGCTTCCATGACTTCTTATTGCATGCCAGAGCAAAACCAGGATGTGCTTTATTTATCCAGCCGATGTGCTTTATTTATCCAGCCACTGAAAGGCTGTGACATGGTCTCTCACACAACTCTGATACAGTGACCAAACATTGAACTTTAGGTCACATGTTGCCCACATCATCATACACACAATCATTATAAAAGATAACAGTTTTAAATCTAACTCGCCTTTAGCGCTGCATTAAACAGCAGCCACCTTTCAACCAAGGTGCAACTTTGTGACTGAATTTTTATACAGCACACTTGTTCAAATTTGATTAAGAGTTCAAGTTTTGCATAACTGAGGGGGTGGATGAGTTTATGTTTGTCACAAAGTCAAGGTTGTTAGGGTTTTGTTTTTTTTCCTAGTGTATCCTCTGTCCTTCTCTATCTTGTCTGTCTCTCCCTGTGTGTGTGTGTGTGTGTGTGTGCAGGTTGGGTGTGGCTGTCCTCTCTTGCTCTCCCATTAGCTCTTCCCACACACCTGCAGCTCATCTTCACTGATGCCACGCCCACCACCTGCAGCTTAAAGGCCGCTCTCTCCCTCCGCTCTCCACCACTTTGTTGTTAGTCTACCTGAGGTAACTGCTTGGCCCCTTTTTTCCTCGTGCATGTTCTTGCTTGTGTTTGCTCCTGGGTGTTATTTTCTTCCTCTGCCTGCAGTCCTACCAGCCTGCCACCAGTTCCCTTCCCCTCACCTAGCCTGCTTCCCTGATTTTCTGTAATAAACTCTCTCTACGCCTGCTGCTGCTTCTACGTCTGCCTTGGGTTTCAATCTGTTTTTGGCTAAACTTTAATACTCGGATCCAAATGTCTCACCTCTTTGCCCAATTTTGATTAACTGGGAGTCTGAAGAGGGAAAATTGAGTGACACAGAATATTAAGAGGAGAAAGTCATTTGTAGTTGTGTGATTGAAGTTCCGCGTTGCGAAACTAAAACCTACACAGGGCTTTGGATGCTGGTCTCCACAACAGAGTTTAAAATCCTAACTCCAAACAGATCCTTCTGAGACAGGTGTACTTAGTGACTTGAAACATACTGGTAACATCAGCTAATTAGGTACCTGGACCTGCTAACTTCATCAGCTTGATTGCTTTATTGACAAAGGCATAATGGAGAGGAAGTTCAATGGGAATTAGACAGATGCTGTGTAAGTAAGACACGGACAGTGAGAAGATGAAGCAAAAATCAACCTCCAGCCAGAGCCTGGATGGACCTTTAGATTCTGTGACATATAAGAGGAAGCACTTGGTGTAGAGGGGTGTTGTGTGGTGCTGCTAGAAAATACACACAATAGATTTAATTCAAACTCAGTTTTAAGGTCTGTAGACAGAAATACCTTTCCATCTCTCTGTTTTGAGGGCAATTTAACTTCTTGATCCATTGATCTCGGTGAGAAACGGTTGACTTAAAGCCAGTTTACATTTGATCTAATGAAAGACTGAAATCAGCAAATATATCTATCTGGTCTGATTTAAAGATCACTAGATTGAATACACGCAATTTTAACATGTGGTCAGATTGACTGATTTAACCACGTGTGTGTGTGTCTGCTATAAACTTTAGAAACCTCATTTTAATTGAACCCTTATTTATTTGGGGTCATTATCAGCTGCAAAACAACATCAGCAGTAACAACAACTTAAAAGACAAGTGAAGACATAAGGTTGACGTGGGACATTAATTACTGCTGCTCCGGTGGTTAATTATTGTGATGGACAGCAACTTATTGATGAAAGAACCTCCACATATGATTAATGCACTGACAGACTAATGGATAAAACTGCAGTATGCTTGTACAGGCACACACAACGCAACACAACACACACTCACAGAGGAGATGTGATCTGGACCTGGCCCTCATGCCTTCGTGTGACTGCGTGTAGTAAATTAAAGAGTGATTAGATGAGGTCATTTGTTAGCCTGTTTGACACCTGACCAGGTCCTGGGAGGTGCTGAAAGATGAATGGAGCGCTCCACAAGTATGGAGTCAACAGGTGAAGATTAAGTGGCTTTAATGATGCTATTTGCTTAATGTCTTGGTCATTTTCTTCCTGTCTCTGTCTTTCCTCTAGAAACAAAGTTAACTGTGATTAAATGTTTAGTCTCTACTTAAACAGTTAAAGGTGTTACATCAGTAGCAGCTCTGCATGCAATTATAAAAGTATCTGTTAAAGATCAAACATTGATAGAAAGTATGAGCTATCTGTTTCTAATGGAGCTAACAGCCTACAGGATACAATTGGTTAGTTTTCCAGCTACGTGAAGTTGCAAATCACAACCATGTAGATGTGTGAAGAGACCCTGTGTCATTATCTTACATGCATGTTAGGGATTCAAATAAACTTACAGTGTTTGTAACTATGAATTCAGGGACTCTTCTATGCAGTAGTGGAACTAATGTAATGTTTTGAATGAGTCTCATTCAGTTTTCAGATTTAGTGAAGGAGGTCAAGCTTTTCTCATATCAGCAGAAGCACATCAGGTGTCTCTCAGTATTGTGCATGTGACATCATTCATTTGTGTCTTTTCTGCATTTTCCCAGACAACGTTTTCTTTTGCTCTAGTGTTTCAGAAATAAGAAAAGTCGAATGCAAGACAAAACTAAATTTTATATAAAGGCAGTGTCATGGTTGCAGTTTTAGTTGTTTACTGATGTAACTGCTTATGAGCACACTGACTGCAGCAATTGTCTTTTTCCTGTGCGTTCGGTGTATCTGCGTCAACAAGGAGACAAACAACATGAGCTAATGACGGACACAGTTCTCAGGCAAAATTACTGCACACTTTTCCACTGAAGTGACTGAGGATGACGCCGATTGTTCACATCAACAAAAACAAAAAACCATTAACATTTAAGGTCATGACTCACAAATTTCTAGACAATGAAGTTCAAAGGTAAGTGAAAACAGTGTAAAGGTGAAACTCTTCCATGCTTAGACCCAACACCTTCTTTACCATATGCATTGTTGGAAAAAGTGATGTTATTTCATACTGAAATATAGACTATTTAATATAAAATGAGCATAAATATTCGGAGGTAGGTTTGGTAAGGTGCCGCATTTCTGTTGAGCTCCAAGTCCTGGTTGTGAATGTCACTGAGAGGAAATGAAACAAAGCTTCAAATGCAGTAAAAAGAGTGAAAACATCTGAACCCTCAGCTTTAGTTTGTGTTGTGTACCAGCTGGACAACAGCAGAGGCAGGTAGCTATGGAGCAGGTTTGGATTTATAGTTTCCTACTCGTTAATGCATATATTCAGGCTGTATCCTGAGTTAAATGTCAGTGCGGAGCAGCACATAGCTTCGCTTGGTAGCTTAATGCAAAAGATGCATATGACTGGATTTCTGCGTCATTTCTAAATTCAAACGGCGAGTGATTTTGTCTGGAACATGTCTGTACCTCTGTCTGCTTGTCTGTGCCCCCCCCCTCTCATTCTTCTGAACACGGTGTGAAGATGACACATAACACAACTGTGAAATGGCCATGAACTCTTTGACCTGTAAGACTGCAGCTGGAGTTGAGTTCACAGCAGCCCCTTCGTTTACAGTCACAGCTCTGGCTCTTCCGCTCGCTGAGGATGAATATTGATGGGACTGTCAGATTAATGATATGCACACACACATTTACAGACATGTGCAATATATGGTCACACACTTACCTACATTCATGCAACACACCAATGTGAGCTGTTTCTTCATCTTTCTCTAATGACACTGATATGAGGAAGCGTTTTTTGTTTTTTTTTAAGTCTTTATTGCAGTTACAAGACATTAGCATTAATGTTTTCTGATGATGGTACAAAAGTCAAATGTCAATGGTGGAGCCTGGCTCAGTCTAATGACTGCGGCAGGGGATCACTTTAATGAGCAGAAACCAATTAGCTCTGACCTGCTGATCTTTGGCCGCTCCCATGTGATCCTCCAGACATGCAGTGGATGATAAATGGGAGTGAAATTCATTCTAAAATCAGGTGTGTCTAAGCATTTCTATATTTTTGCATCAAATCCCTCTTTAATGTTTTTGTAAAAAAAAAAATTCTCGATTACCTCAATATTATCTAGATGCATCCAATCAAATGTGTTTTTATGATTATCTACTCCACCCAGCGTATAAGATCACATTTGCCCATTAGCTTGTAGATGATACCAGGATAATAGCTGGATTTCAGCTGGCAAAACATTTTCTAAAAATATGACTAAGGTCTGAGTTATCTGAGGTTCAGAGGTCATCGAGCTCTGCGGCTCAAGTTTGTGCACTTTATACAAGAGATGTTTGCACCACTGACTTTTGTCCCATAAACATCTGAAATCCACTCATCTCATCTGTCTCCTCTTCCTGCAGAGCAAAGTGCAACACTGATCATAAGTGTTAATAGCTGAGTGTGGTTTGGACTCTCCAGGTCTCATTCTTCACTTTACAGATCGCAAATTTACATCCAGTTGTTTTTTTTTTAATTGTGATTCTATTTTCTATGGTGAGCAGATCCACCTCACACAAGTTGATGGGATGATCCTTGCACCTTCACTGAATTCACATTTTCTACAGTTTCCAGCAGCTGCCAGTTGCAATGGTAGTGAATAGAAGAAAAACAGATCGGTATGATAAGATGAAACACCACATATAGACTTTTTATACTAAATAAGTGTAACGTGCATGTTGTTATAACATAGACAATATATAATAACTAACAATTCTCTCAGATATAACACATTGTGACACAAATTGCCTCTCTCCCCATTACATGTACTGTTGTTGGCACTCAGAGACACCACTGGTAATATTTTTATGAAATCATAGTATAGCAGAGACGCTCATGTATGAGAACATGTACATGTATTTTTTAATTCATGTCTTGTAAAAACATGTATTTTGTTGCTTTAATAATAAGTCATCCAGTGTTATTAATGGTTCAGTGCATGTACACATCACTTCATGTATGTTGTGGTTTGTCTTGGGGAATGATATTATGATATGATGTTAATTTTATTATAGTGTCCTGCACAACAAGGTGCCCAGCCCACACAAGCTTACAGGATACTAACGTAAGTCAACTATAATAGTATTCAAGATAGTCATAGAAAGAAAGGACAATTAACATTCTCCAAATGTGAATTAGAGATACAAAGTTCTCCCGTGCAACTGCCATGCCTAACTTACTAAGAATAAACACTTCCTCCTTAAACAGCCAACATAACATAGAACATTCAGACATCCAAAAGAAATCAGGATTCTTTTCTTGGATTTTTTCAAAATAAAACATTTTTTAAATGGTGATATAGTGGTGAAATTGTCTGCTGCGAGCAAATAATCTCAGTTGTGATGGTTTATATGAGGGTGGTCTGGGATGTGTTTGGATTCACAGGTTAAGTTACTCCATCAGTCCACCCTGATCATGTGCATTTACTCCATGTGGATGCATGTAAATGTAAATATGTAAAAAAAACAAAACAAAGCTTTCTCTTCATTCCTGTCCCACTGCACAGCATGCCACCGCCCACCCAGAGCATGTGTGCAGTGGAAATGTACACACACACACACACACACAAACACACACACAGATGCGCACGCAATTATATCATTACAGCATCTTTGTTTCAGATCTACTTTGCCAATATTTGTAGCGTCCCTGGAAGAAAACATAAACACAAACCCGAATAAACACACACACACACACACATGCACATGGCTGCATTGCACACACCAGCACTCCCTTCTCGTCTAACCAGTTCCCTCCCTCTCTTTAGGAAGCTCTGTGATACTTGCTCACACACACAGAGGCGATAGAAAGAGTCTGAAAATGAAACGATCAGGAGTACAGTCACACAAACCATAGCAAACACTGAACTGACCTGTGTGGACACAAAGTGAGGCACTCCAGGAAAGAGAAAGGGCCAGGAGTGAGTGTTTTAGTGCGATCAGACAGGAAGCAGCCACAGAATGACCAAAGAGAGAGTCATAAAATACAACATCAGTTACACAGAGATAGAGACAGAGAGAGGGAGAGATAGATATAGATGTGAATGTGGCGATGGCCCAGTGAAGCAGGCTCAGTGGCCTTCACCTTCACTATCTTCCTCCCTGACTACATTCTGTTCAGTCCTGCAGCTCTGCTCACAGACTCACTGTTTGTGTTGTTATTAAACACTGAGCAGCAGTGAACTGTTGTTCATTTTATATAAATCCAGGTCCACAGTCCCAGTACAGACTCTAGTATGTCTAATGTAGTAAAAACCAGTCAGGTTTTAAGGAATAGGAAAGGAACCCAGGAACACTTTGTCTGAGTTCATTTGAGAAGTTAATGTTGTGTGACTTTGTTTTCAACACTTATTTCATCAGAACTTTGCATATGCTAATTCAATTTTCTTAAGTCAGTATCTTATTTCATTATATTCAATTTTTTTTTCACAAAATACAACAATAACATTGGATCTGAGTGTGCAGATAAAAATCAGATTATAACATTATAAAATAGTATAAATATCATTCACATGCAGGTGCCTCTGTTTAATGACTTGTTCTCCAGATCATCACGGTCAATTTAAGCTGTGTTTACAGCAGGATCTCTGTAAAGTGTGTGGGCTGTATGTGATTCAAGAGTCCCGGGCCAGTTTTCCCTCTCACAGCACCACACTGAGAGGCTCCCGCTGCTCTGCATAGACTTCTGCTGCCCAGTCTAAACTTCAGCCTTCACAACCTGTTTCTATTTATTTGAATCATTAACTTCTAGTGTATACACAGATTGTGCTGCGTTCATATCAAACACAAGATGAACTTGGATCTTTTTTTTTTTTTCATTTTGTTCATTTTTCCTTTTTGTCTGTTCCACGCTGAAACTTCTTCCTCTGCTGCCGTGGACTTTGTGATGTGATGCAGGGAGCAGGTTTCAGAACACATGGAAATGTTCACTCTGCAGCAGTGAGTGGCTCATTTCATGGAGTGCATTGTAGAGGGAGCAGAAAGGGGGCTTTTTCTCTTTTTCCTAAACAACATTCACATGTATTTTCATGTGTGGGTTTCAAGTTTTTACAGCACTTGAATGTTTTATTTTTAGGGAACATTCTTCCTAGTCTGAGTAATCTGATTAGTACAATTTGACCACATGTGCAAAGTGTAGATCTTCTAATTCCACAAATTCTCCTCTTTTATTTTTTCTATATCATTGTTATTCTCTTGAAAATGAAAGGTGGTTAAAAAAAAGAGGCAGTGATTAGGTTTTGAATGACCAGAGGAAGACAGTTGTAAAAATATAAAATATAATACTCTGTCAATCATTTCCCCAAGAATACTAATATCAGCAGATTTCCAGTATTAATTCCAGCAGCAGAATAATTCCAGTAAGGCAATATAACAAAATAACTACAGTCAGATTAAGGTAATTCTCCTCTCCGCTGTCATGTGTTATTTCAGTGCCCTCTTTCTTTGATTCTTTGATGGTCAGTCTCAATAGAGGAAAGAGCCACCTACACCAAATTACCAAGAAAAACAGGAACCTCCCACGGCCAGAGGAGAAGAAAGAGAATCTGCCGGCCTAACAGGCAGCCATCTCCCACATGGTCAGCCTCACTACTCTGAGTGTGTGTGTGTGTGTGTGTGTGTGTTGGGGGTGTCCTGGCAGTGCAGGATGACATGGGGAATCTGAGGATGTGGGTGGACAGTGATGGGCCTAGAGAAGACAAGAAGGTAGAGAGACAATGAGAGAGACTGAGGAGGGAAGAGAGAGAGTAACACACCAAACTCTCAGCACTAAACACTTTGCTGTTCAGCAGATAAAATAAACATTTAAACTGGTTCAACTTTCTGATATGGTTCCTCTGACTCTCAGTGAGTTCTTCTTCTTTTGTAGAAGTGATAATTTACAGGAAACATAGATAAAGTTAAAGGGGAACTACTCGAGTCCAGCTGAGACATCGGGTCGGAGCCTCTGATCCTGCAAGGTTGGTTTTCAGTCTAGAGACACTAGGTGGAAGACAGAGAGCCTCCATTCTCCCTGTAACAAGTTACAAGTCATTTATCTAACCTTCACAATTACTCTGAAGCTGTTTAATCAAGGTAAACATGTAGCATAGCTAAGGTCAAAATCCTGCATAGTTCCTCTTTAATAAAGCCCACACAGTAGCAGGTGAGTTGAATTAATATAATTGTAACATTTGTCAATGTACAAGCAACAGAAAATATAAATATATCCAGCCATAAACCTTTTAAGTGTTAATTAATCTGGGAATTTATAGTGTAAGGCACAAACAGTGTATTTGCAGTCTTTTCACATTGTGATATTGCAGCGTTATGCTAAATACATTTTGATGATGAACTACAAAGAGAATTTCAGAATCTATTGCAATTGTATTAAAAAGGGAAAACTGAAATACTGATGTAATGACTCTGGCTCTTTCCAATGACGCTAAATTTGGCTCAGATGTGCTTCATTTGTTTTTGAGTCCACCTGTGCTACTCGGCTGAAACACAGACACCTGTGTGTGTCACACCCACAGAGCAGATCAGAGCAGAGAGCCAGCCATGAGGAGGAAGGAGCTGGCAGAGCACAAAGACAGGACTGTGCTGAGGCAGATGTGGGGACGGCTGCAAAAACTTCTGCTGCATTGAAGGTTCCCACGAGCACAGTGAGTTACATGCTCTTGAATGAGTTTTGTCACACCTAGAACTGGCTGATAAAATGAGCAGAAGGGGGAGGAGCACACAGTCAAGACAATGCAGACAGCTCTGATTGTCCTTGAATCCTTGAGTGAGGCTCTGCCCTGATTTGAACTGTCAAACATCTCTAGAGAACATCTCTGAAAATGTCTCCACAGTTTGTGCCCATCCATTCAGACAAAGCCTGAGAGGATCTG
>OMNW01019637.1:10166-22690 GCA_900303245.1 Selene dorsalis | reverse complement strand
GGCAGCAGTAGTAGTAGTGGTTGTCCATGTTTCATTGGGGGTTGACATACTGGTAATGGTTGTCAATGGTGTAGTAGTAGTGGTCGTCAATGTTTCATTTGGGGTTGACATATCGGTAATGGTTGTCAATGGTGTAGTGGCAGCAGTAGTAGTAGAGTTTGTCCATGTTTCATTGGGGGTTGACATACTGGTAATGGTTGTCAATGGTGTAGTGGTAGAGTAGTGGTAGTGGTCGTCAATGTTTCATTGGGGGTTGACATATCTGTAATGGTTGTCAATGGTGTAGTGGCAGCAGTAGTGGTAGTGGTTGTCCATGTTTCATTGGGGGTCGACATATCAGTAATTGTTGTCAATGGTGTAGTGGTAGTGGTAGTGGTCGTCCATGTTTCATTGGGGGTTGACATATCGGTAATGGTTGTCAATGGTGTAGTGGAAGTGGTCGTCCATGTTTCATTGGGGGTTGACATAGTTGTAATGGTTGGCAATGGTGTAGTGGTAGGTAGTAGTAGTGGTCGTCCATGTTTCACTCAGGGTTGACATATTGGTAACGGTTGTCAATGGGGGTAGTGGTAGTTGTCGTCCATGTTTCACTGGAGGTAGACATATTGGTAATGGTTGTCAGTGGTGTAGTGGTAGTAGTAGTGGTCGTCCATGTTTCATTGGGGGTTGACATACTGGTAACGGTTGGCAATGGTGTGGTAGTGGTAGTGGTCGTCCATGTTTCATTGGGGGTTGATATACTGGTAATGGTCGTCAGTGGTGTACTGGTAGTGGTTGTCGTCCATGTTTCACTGGGGGTTGACATTTTGGTAATGGTTGGCAATGGTGTCGTGCTAGTGGAAGCTGTTGTCCATGTTTCAGCTGTAGATGACAAATATGTAGTTGGTGTAGAGGAGGTAACAGTTGTTTCTGTGGTGGTTGAAACAGCTGGGATGGTAATGCTTGTAGAGGTGGTGGCAGGTATAGTTGTAGTTGTAGGTGGAGGTGCTGTTGGGGCAGAGGCGGTAGTAAGCTCTGGTGTTTTGATAGTTCGTTCTTAAAGACACTATGAAATTATATAAAATACAAGAACACCTTTTGCACATTTTCTCGACAGTCATGAATACACACATACCAGTGCTATAGAATTCATACTTACGACACTTGATGGTTCCATTTTCACAGGGGCTGACAAGAATAAGAAGCAAATAGTTATGAATATGATAATTCATTAAGTGCGATTGCTCAGTGTTATACTGTGAATATGCAGACGTTTTATGTTACAAATGAGTCACCTTACCACTCATTAGACTGTATCACCAACACTGCTCCAGGTTGAATGACTGTGTCATTGAAATAACAGGTGCAGTTCCTTAGTTTGGTACATTCACCAGTATTTTCATCATAGTATGGTGAATCTTCTGGACATCTGGGGTAGCAGCCTTTTACAAGAGCAAACATAATGTTTATGTTGGCAGGCAGGGTTACAATTAATTTTAACCAATGTCTAATCATTATAACATTAAGGAGCTATTTTAATTTACAGATCCAAATGAGTGTGAATTATTTTTAGCTGCTAAATTTGAATGCAACTCAGAGAGTGTGGTCACCTTCCAGCTTGTGAGTGAAGTGGTTACTTTTGCCACAGGTGAGCATCTGACCACAGGGCTCATAGTGCCAGCTACACTGGCCCTGCTCGTTGTAGTAGTCACAGTAGACGGCTAAGGATGAAATCATCACAGGTTGAAACATAACAGACTAACATGTGCTTTATATTTTAATGAACACACTTTTCATCAAAGGGAGTGTTATAATGATTGAAAGAAAAGAAAAAATGTGATAATGTAACTGAAATACTAAGTAGTCAAATGAAACCTCAAATGACAGTTACTTTTGAATTGTTAGAAATGCACAGTTTATGCATAGTATAAGCAAGAAAGTAGACTTCAACAGATTATTATTTAGTATGCATAGCATGCATGCTGCCTGATATGTACAGTCTGTCTGTTTACTGTTAACTTTCTGAAAAGACAACTCTAAATGTTCAGTAAAACTAATTTTAGGTGGGGAAGGTGGGACTTACGACACAAATCGGGTGTTCTCCATTTGACACACACATCCTGGTCACTGCAGGCCTCAGCGTAGGCGGCCACAGCTGTACAGAAGCCTAGAAACTTGCCTTCAAACTCACAGGAGCAAGACTCCTGCACACAGGCATGGTAGTAGGGCTCTGGGTCCACCTGGGGATCACAGATCATCCAGCAGAACAGGGCTTTTATCAACATGTGTAAGGGCTCAGAAATCTGTTGATCTCCATTGATGTAAATAGTTACTGTAAGTTATGATGTGATCTAGGTCCAATTATACACCTAACATTTTTAGCACCCTTCTTCACAAACTGCATGGAGTGGATTGACATATTGAAAAAAATCATACTTTTAAGTGGCATTCTTTGAAGATGTCTGCTGTAATGATCAAGCAGCGCCGCTGGGCCCAGGCTGAGCAGTAGGAGTTTCGTTCACATGGAAACATCTCCTTGGTCACATCAGAACAAGGAGGTGTATCGACCCTCCAGCTGTTGCCAAACGCCATGGGACTGGACACCACTAAAAGAAGAGTTCCTGGGATTATTTAACTATCATGACTGAAGTATTGTCTCATCATGAAGTCAAGAGAAAACTCATTTACCTGCTGAGCCACTTATCTGTAGGTCATTCATCTCGTTGGAGTCAAAATTACCACAGAGGCCACACACGTGTTTCTACAGGTGGGATAATCAGAGGCAAGTCTATTTATAAAGTGAATGATTGAACAAACAATTGTGCAAAATGTGCTCTACCCCAATTTTGTTAGAAAACCATTCTAACGTCCCCACCACTCACCCTCCAGTTTGGATGCAGCTCTATAGTGATCCTGGTGTGTTTGTCCCAGATGAGAGTTACCCCTCTGCTCGGCACTGAGATTATGATGTAGAGTCCCACAGTGTGTGTGGTGTAGAGTGAATCTTCTTGCAGAGTCCAGCCTTTTTGGAGACGTCTGGTCACCTTCATGTCGCTCAGTGTCAGGGTGACTAAGCCCTGGACGGGATGAGGCAGGAAAGTACAACAGTACAGTACAGCCCATGTACAAACAAGATGCTGTGATGGTCAGCAGCTGAGAGTCTGGAGAGAAATGAGAACCGCTGAAAGAGTCACCCACCTGTAGGTCCAGGATGACAGCGCGAGAGCAGGTCAGGACCTCATCACAGCACGGTACGCTCTCCACTCTGACAGAGAAGGTGCCATTTCCAGTTCCACAGTAATCCTGAAGTGAAAAGAGCAGAGTTCAAATAAAATTATGTAGGAAATATGACAAACTGTATTTTAAAATGTTGTAACTGACACTGCATATGTTCCCTGTACTTTGTCATATCTCTAAATCAGCTTGGTCTCACCTCTACAAGTGTGTACTGGCAGTGTCCATCAAAGCGGTACCACTTTGAGTCAAAGGTCTGGTAATGCCCATTTCCATACACCTGACACTTCCCAGGACACGGTTCGTCTGTGCAGTGCCACTGACCGTGACCGCAGACACTGTGAGACAGAGGGAAGTACTTCAGGTCATTGACGCGTGAGACAGTTTGACAAGTTTGTGCAAGTAGTCGGGCAGCACTAATGGAGATGTTACCATGTTTTACAGTTGGTTTTGACATGCTGTCCTGCACCGAAAACTTTACCGCTGTACACACACGTGCAGTTGTCCACAGAAACGCAGTTGCCATGGTGATCTTCAAACTGCTCATGTGGGCAGTAACAACCGCTCTCGCAGGTCGTACTGGCACTCTGGAGGTAACACCAGGAGGAAATATTTTAGTTTCACTCTACATTTAACTGATAAGCAAAGAAAGTGGAGTTATAGTGGGACTGCACCTGAATGACAAAAATGCAACGAGAGAAAGAAATGAATGAAATATGTTTCTTTAATGTTAACAAAAATAATGTACAGGCTCATGTTATATGTTAGATAATCTGTTCACCTACCAGTGGTTTGCTGAGACTGTCACAGGTTTTCTGAGCTGTGTTGACTGGGAACTCTGAGCAGTGAACACAAACCTTCCCATTTTTGCAACCTGATGCAAACAATCATTAAGTGCACAAAAACATCAAATTTAATATTCAGTATTTCAGACATTTTTTCATCTGAAATGATATTAACATCGGACTTTTTAGTCAGTTGTGTCAAATAATAAAGTTTTAAAAAGTGGTGGATGTATCACAAAATCCAGTGTTATACATGGATTCTGAATTTGAAAGTAAAATGCTCCTGTTTAGTGAATATGACTGATTGATTTTCCTTTATCACTAAATAAATGTAGATGAAACAACAGGGGATGTTTGGTTAAGTGTCTAAAGATAATAAAGATTATAGATTAAGTTAAAGATATACAAAAAATAATGTAGAAAATGATATTTATTTACCACAGTCCTTGGAACAGTGCAGTTCTCCATTCTCACAGAGGCTGTATAAGACACAATATTGAATTGCCACACAATAAAGCTACATTATGGATGTAGTTAATGACCGAACAGCATATCCAACCTTCTCTATTTGTAAAGCACCTTGCGATAACCTGTTGTGAATTAGCGCTATATAAATAAAACTGACTTGACTTGACTATTTGAGCATTTTAAATGGTAACAGACAGGTCAATGATCAGCTCACCACTGTCGTCCGTCGATAACAACATGCCCTGGCAACGTTGTCCCACCATAGTGGTGACATACACATTCCGCCTTTGGGGTGCAAATATGTCCTTGGTTCAGGTGAGTTCCTTCGGGACACCCACATCCCTCCACGGGAGCATCATCCACCAAACAGCGAGGGTCAGGGCCAGACAGGGAGCGGCATGTGTGGTTGCAGGCCCGCACATCGTAAGAGAATTCTTGATTCTTCTGACATGTCAGAGCTGCAATGCAACATTGTGGTTAAAGTTTATTTCCATGTTGTACGTAAAGTAAAATATAAATATATATAATAAAATATATTTATCATTTATTTATTTATATTATCATTGATGTAATTTACATTTGTTGTTTCATATTTACTATATCATGTCCAAAAGGTGCTTACACAATACAAAAACAACCCAGAAATCACGTTTATCACTGTTGCCAAAATAAAAACAATTTTGAACAATTTTAAAAACAAAGTTTGTTGGAGACACTATGATCTAGTTTTTGGGTGATTATGGGGGGATGCTGACAGAAGAAAAGGGATGTCTCTTGAGCTCTCTATGTTTATTTAGACATTTGCATATTCATGAAAGCTGAACTCACTGCAGTTAGTAGCTTTCCTCCAGTCCCCAACTGCAACACCCAGGAAGGCGCACGCTTTAGCGTAGGTGCTCAGAGCAACACAGAGACACTGCTGCAGATTGCTGCCACAGTTACAGGTTCTCTGGATGCAAGCCTGCAAATAAAAAAATATGATTTAAGGTAACATGATCTTTTCAGCATCTGTTGATGCTGAAAACCTGTTATTGATTTGGATAAAGTTTAAAAATCTTCTCACGGTGTGGAACTGATCCGTTGGGATATGACTGTGGCATTTGGCGAATATCCCAGTTGGATTGTTCAACACAGAACACTTCTCATCAGCAAATATTTCTGCAGAAACACATATTAATGTCATGAGGTAAAGCACTTTCCTTGTAACTGAAGGATTTGTCAAATATCAGAGAGAAGCGAGCAAACTCGTGTTTGATTATCCAGATATTGTCGCCTGTGTCTCTATACACATTTTACAGGTACATTCATATCATTCATAGAGACCATAGTCTGTGTTGCTGCAGGCGCTGGGTATGTTCACTGCACATGTGCCCACAGTCCAGGACAGAGCAAAAGGCTGTGGTGAGTTCTCGATGATCCCGCAGCTGGCGGTGAAGTCGTCTATGGTGTCATTGTTGCAGTTGCCACAAAGACCTGAAAGACAGACAGACTCTAAGATCACATCCGACTGGATCATGCTCATCAAAAAAATCAAGAGTCGTTATCAAAGTGAAAATGTTTGACCTGTGTGTCTGTAGACTGAGGACCTAACCTGAAATGATGCCTGTGTGGTTTCTGGGTGGAGTGATGTAGAGTTGGATTTCAGGAGATGTCTGGACTTGGATCTTCAAACCGAAGGAGGTCTGGACTTGAACGTTTATGGAGGACTGCCAGAAAACCAGTGCATGATCTGACAGGTGACAGAAATTAGTGGGTGAGTCAGTAGATAAGAAGCTAAACAATTGTGGGTGCATTACAAAGCAGGAAGAACTGACATGTCACACAGTATAAAAGATGGACAACAATTAAGGGCCAATCCTCTTCTCTCCTTATTTCTTCTTACCAGACTGATGAAGTTCAGTGATCTCCTCATCTCCCACTTTAACGCTGTTCAATGAGAATGTATACACCTCCTATAAAAGCCCAAATGACATTGATAATCATCATGACGCTCCTTCTTGGCATTTGTATTAAAAATTATATGGATTAAAATAAATACCCAAAGACTATACCTCAAAAAGTTGAAGGACAACTGTCTTCAGAGACGTCTCCTTCTCAGAAAACTGAATGGTTATTGTCCAGTTGAAACCCTGGCAAAGGGATTTTACAGGAGGAGTCAGTATCATAAAAAGGCAAATGTGTTGGTCAATGTTGGATGTTGGTGTAGTGGGAAAAAAATCTACCTGTGACACCACGTATGTGCATTTACCAGGAAGGGCATATTGTTTGCCATCAAATGTGGTCACAAACTGCCCTTCAACGAGACATCTGGCTGGGCAGAAGTTGTCAGAGCAATGCCACTTCCCACCCTCACACACACTGAGAACAAATACTGCATTAGAAATCAATTCAAACTAAAACCTCACATGGAAATCTGCAATCTGTGCATATTCCCTTAGTATAAATCAGCTTTGCTTCTGCATCCTCACCATGACTGGCACTTGGTGTTACGTATGTCTCCATTTAAGTAGCTGCTGCCGGCAAACACACAGGGGCAGCTGGAAGCACTTACACAGTGGAAGCCGTCTGCGTGATCATTAAGGACTGTACCTACACACAAGGTTCAGAACAGCTTTAACAAGCAGCTAAGCAGCAGATTCACATGAAGATGAGCTAAATCATGCAAACAGACGGTGCTCACCCTTTGAGCAGACGCAGGAGCTGGTGAGATCTTGGTTGGAGAATCTGGGGTTTGGGTTGGAGCAGCTAGGGATAAAGGCAGTACCCTGTTCTACATAATGTAGGTCTCCTGGACAACTATGTGGAGCTGCATTCAACAACAGAAACAGACACATCACTCCGGTGTAAATAAAATGTCAATCATGTTAAGTCCACTAAATTATTTTTGTTTAAAGGTAAAAAAAAAAAAAGGAAATACTACGATGGATCACAGTAAATCAATCAACGTTCACCCACTGCATGTGGTTGCAGTTCTCCATATGTTCCAGATGTAGCTGCTGTTTCCACACTGCTGAACAACTTCTTTAAAGAAAGCACAGCTGATGTATTTGCTGTTTTCATAGCTGTAAATGTTCTCTTCACACAGTTGGATATAATGAGGCAACGTGACTTGCAGACAGTCCAAGGTGTAGGAGAAGAACAATCTGCAAATCTGCAACCAGAGGAACCATCTGAACATGTGGAACCACGAACGGACATCCATTTGAGTCCTGTTTGAAACTGAAACACTGCTCACGACAGTCAACTTACAGGGTTCACAGCAGAGACGGGATCTCGGATTTGACACGTCTCCTCAGTAAGCACGCTTTCTGTTATCAGCTGCTGCTCGTTGCCTAATTCCATAAAAAGGTAAAGCAAACTCAATGAATGTGTGTGTGAAATGTGAAATGGCCATAATTTTCAAAAACAAAATTTCTTTTATCATTTATGTTATGAAAATCATACTGGAAGTATAACTGACATTTTACTACAATACAATCACTACCATAGTTGTCATACCTGGAACATTGTGTTTTCCACACAGTCCCATCATGTCCGTGCTCAACTCCTGCTCCAGCTCCACCTTAACAAGTCATTAGAGAAGTTTCATTGAGTGACGTATGTTACTGCAGGATTTAAGTAGCCAAATATGCATTTGTGTGTCTGATTTCATGTTCTTCTGCATAAGATATGAAACATTACTGTCCTCTCACCATCATTGTGTCTATTCCTCCAGGTACGTTGTGCCAGGTGACAGACAGAGGAAGCAGTGAGCTCCTCAGTTTGGTGTAGATGCCATACTGAAATATATGCTGATAGGTGTGGTCATACGGAAGGGAAACGCTGTCCACAAAAAAAGCACACACACATAGGCATCAATACAGAGATCATGAAGTAGAAAATAACTTAATGAATAAATAATCAATGATAGCACTGGTAACATATTACATGGTCTACCTCCTACAGCTTGAAAGTCACCTTTCAGGCTGTGATGACCTCCAGTGATCTTTCGGTAGTTTGTTTTCAATTAATAATGCACGGTGTCCCAAAGTCAGAGCTAATAATAAACTAACACTGACTCCATTAAGAATGCATAAAGATGCCAACCACCAAGCCGTGTGGTTGAATATGATGCCATTTGACTGATCTGAAGTCTCTCAGCAACCACTCTCTCACACTCATCCTGTAGTTGATGTGGCTGTACAATATAAACTATAATTATTGATCCAAACTAGTTCATTCTAGAAAATGTTTAGATCTGATTTGCAGAAATCATCATTTGGTTTTTCAGTGTGTTAGGATTCAGAGACAAACCTTCTCCTCTCCACCGTGATGCTTCCATTCTGCACAACAGTCCTGACTTTGTTGATGATGATCTCGACTTGGACCAGGAGCCCGCTGTCACCTCGCCGTGCAGTGATGTCACATTCAACTCGGTTGTGGGTGAAGCGGGTAAAGGTGAATGGGCAGTTTGATCTCACATAATAACCTAAACCGCTGAAAGGCTGGACGACCCCACTGCCAAAGGTCCTGCAGGTGTCTGATCACAACACATGGCATTTTACTGAAGTTGACTATGACAGTGAACATAACTGGAGTTATTCATGATTGATTATAATAAAATACTTTATCATAAATTCTAATATTTTCCATTAATAATGATATTTCATATATAGTGTCGTATTATTGTTGTCATCACTTACTATTTATTCATTCCAGATTTAGACATTGAATTGTTATTGTTAAAAGATCATCTGTTACTAGTTCTTTTATTAGTGTATAATTATAATCATTATCATAATCAGTTGTACAATCCACATCTTAAATTCAAAGAGGAAATTTAACTTTCAGTTAGTTTTGTAGCTCCCATTACACTGTACCAATGCAAAACAAAATCAGTTCATCTTCACAAATCCACTTCACAGAACAATAAGTGATTTTTGCTTTTAGCCATTTTGATCAATCAATAAACATTTGGACCGATTATAATTTCAAGATGTATAAAAATCAATTGACCGAGAGCAACACCGTGAGTGACTGATACTCACATTTCTGTGTTTCAGTAGTTGCGACTGATTCACCTGTCCCAAAAACTGGAAGAGATATACAATAATGACAATTAGGTGCTATACTGCATATACAGTATTTGATCAAATATACATAACAAACACATAACTGACAGAAAAGTGCAACTGTGATGGAGATGTCCCTGACAAAAAGTGGTGTTTTTAATTGAAGCGTCACCTCTCCTCATAAGCTTGGAAAAATGACTTGAAAATTATATCATGACACGTGATTATATGATAATTATTATTTTTGATCAGATACATTCATGTGCAAGTAGCAGTTAACTGTTGCAGAAGTTTGTAGTGAATTTCGTAAACTGTTACATTTTATAAGCTCATCATGTCTGTGTAAAATCATTAAAGTTTGAAATGAATCTTGTCTAATGAATCTTTATTGCTGTGAAAATTTGATCTGTAACTTTTGCCCACCTTGTAGAAATTTCATTTTGCAAAATTCTTGTCTCATGTAACTTCTTCTGCTTAGAGGAAATATTTCACTTCACATTCAAAGTATTAAATGAAATATTATATGGTACCTGAGGCCAGTGCGAAGCAGACAGCCAGCATCCATCTCTGCGAGGACATGGTGCCTGATGCTCCCTTGCTGCAGGAGAGCAGGTGAAACCAGGGAACAGAGCGCCACAGGGGTTATATATGCAGTGTCTATACACACACACACCACCCCATACCCACATGTGAATACACACTTCTTTCTGTGAAAATACCAGGAAACAAAAGACAGATTAACCATTAATCTAAATGGTAATTGGACAGAAACACGGAAATGGTGACACAATGCTGGAAAACCAGTTTAGTTTTAAGTATATCCTGCTTATCATGTTGCATTTACTGTTAAATTATTTCACAGTCACAACAGACTCTGGGCTTTAAACTCCTGTGGGAAAATGGGAGTGTGCTTGTGTGTGTGTGTGAAGGACAAAGGGAGAACTCGATCTACAAGAGGTTAGAAAACTCAACATGAATGGATGCACAAACACAGCTGAAAAGACTTAATATCCAAACAACTAAATGCGAGTTTGAAACTGGAGCCTGCTCTTCTTTTCTGTAAACCTCAAGTTTCCTGGTACAAAAATCACCAGAATTGGTTAAGAGCAGGTTTTTGTTTTTCTTTTTTCAAATTGGACTTGAAAACTGTTGTGATTGTATTTCATTGTTTCCACTGTGTAACTGCGTAAAAATCAAACAAAGGCAATGCATCAGTGTCACCAACCTCACCCATAATGGGTAAAATATTAAGTCCTGTATTGAGAAGGATAGGGTGATGCTTACTTCTGGCAAACACTGATAACAATGTCTTGCAAATTAAGTAGAGGACAGCATAGCAGTGATAAATTAGCCGTTAGTAAAGGGTCAGCGTGCACGAACCAGGATGTAGTAAGATATTTTTCAATTTGAGGGCTGAGGGAAAGTACCAGACAACCTAAGATTCATTCTGTAGTTATTCTGATTTCTTTTCAAGAGAATACTAAGTTTAAAGCTGCAACACCTATTCATATGTTGCCGTCATGGTCCTGAGCACTGGCATAATATTCACTCATTTTTTAACACCACTGTGGCCTCTGCCAACCCCTGAGAAAAAGAGGTCAGTCTGCTAGCAGTTCATCTTTCTTCATCAACTTGCTGCAAACTTTGATGGTCCACAGATAGCCACTGGGTTGGGTGGCACAGTGGGACAAACCGTGAGATGTTAGTTTCTGTAAAAAGCTACCTGCTGTGGCTGTAGACAGGGTTAATGAGCACAGAGATTCAGCTGAACAGTAAATGTCCCATACAATAGAAACAAAGAGCTAAAAGAAGCTAAAATCTCTCACAGTTAGGTGATAGATGCTTTACGATTTACGCTAACAACCCCTGTCATTTAACAATAGGCAGACATGGAGGAATGCCAGCACTGTTTCTCCTTGTAAAACTGTTTACTTTACTGACTGTTAAATTGTATTCATCAGTGAGCTAGTTTCTAATAGAAAATAAAACAGTACTATTAAAGTGCTCTAAAATCAAAACATTCAGCTCAAATTGGCTAAGAGACTTTAGAGAGACACAGGTGCAACTACTAACATTAATTACGGTTGGTTTCTCCAGCATGCACAAAATAGGACAACTCACTCATAAGGACCTCATTGACAGCAGTATGACATGTCAAACTACACTGGTCTTGCTTGAAGGAGGAAATGATCTTGTTGTATTGTTATAAACACCCCAGATAAAACTGCAGACCTGCCCCTCTTAGTCTACGAGCTGCTGGCACCTGAAGCTTGGCTATCTGGATTTGTTTTCAACTGTGGATTTTTAAACTCCCAAAATACACAGGCTAAGTCAATCAGTGGCACAATGGAAGCTGTTTTCTTACCCCAGATCAGCTAAGCACATCCAAGTCTGACCCACTGGGTCTTTTTTTTTTTGCAAATTGGAAAAATACAGGCCTAAATAATAACACTGATGATGGCTGAGTGATTTCCACCATGACCCTTGTTCATCCACATGCAGTTCTCAAGAAGCAGGAGCCACAAACTCAGTGATGAAGCACTCTGCTGACCAGGAGAGGACCAGGAAAACTCCAGATTATAGAACTGATCTTGATCTTGTTGTATCCCAGCCTAAAAGTGTACAGTGATTATGGACCATGAATTCCGCCCTGTGAAAACAGACTACTAAATTAAAGTTTAATTAATGAGTAACCCAAACCCATTTAAACACTGAGAAACCCAAACCCTCAGACAACGTGAGAGGTTTTACAGGGGCTACACAGCTAACTGACAGTGACATCCACTAGTTTTAGTCTCAGTAGATAAATGTTTTGAATATCGCTCCAGTAGGTGCAGGATGTGAGATTTATACAGTAAACTACAATCACTTTGAAACTGTGCACTCTTGACCCCTAGTGGCCACAGCCAATATAACATGCTGTCACATAGGAGAGCTAATAAATGGTTGAACTTACTCATCAGTATAAAAAAGTCACTTTATTATGACCTAAGATTTGTAGGAATGA
>OMNW01019630.1:13992-30624 GCA_900303245.1 Selene dorsalis | reverse complement strand
GACAGATGGACAGAGACAGAAAGAGCACTGGAGAGATGAATAGAGGCAACTTCCATGCAGATTCCGGCTCTGACTCGGAGCCAATGTTATCGAACGGCCCCCTGCATAGCATTGCAAGATGGTCGACTGCTCCTCGCACTCTGCCAAGACACACTCAACAGCATCTCTTTCTTTTCTCGGCATCAGAAAGAGACACACACACACACACACACACACACACACATACACAAACACACACACTGCATGCCATGAATATTCATCTGTTTGTTTGCCTAAATCCTATTCTCTCACTGTTTACTCCATTGCTCTTAAGACAGAGCTTGAGGAAGGCCCAATATATGTGTGAATGTGTGTGTGTGTGCGTGCGTGCGTGCATGTGTGCGCAGTGAGTTCCATGCATCTCTGAGGATGAGCGGATCTGACAGCATCAGCCGAAACAGAACTGTTGTCCTCAGACCAAGAATCTCCCCGCTCTGCCTGTGTGTGTGTGTTCGCGCACGCATGTCGGCGTGTGTGTTTGTCTCTCTCACGCTGTCCGTGTGTGTGTTAGTGTGGGCGGATTCGCTGTCTCAAAAATCAGTGAAGCAGAGTGTTTCTTCAACCAGCGTGCTTCCTCTTCCTGAATGCCCTTTCCCATGATGTCTTAGTGTGTGTAGCCAGCACACATGTGTGTCCGCTCATGTGTGCGCTTCTATGACCTAAAACAGATCCTATTAGCCGTAATATTCCTCTGTGGGTAGCCATTCGGGGCCCTGCGGTGCAGCTCCGAGCTGGGCCCCGGGGCTGACAGCAGACCAGCAGCCACCTGACCGAGTGGGGCAGGGGGAGGCCTCGTGGCGCAGCTCTTCCCCCAGGCTCAGGCTGTGCTTTCTGACCATCCACTGAGTCATAAACCATTAGCTAACATGCTAACACAGCCCCATCCTCCACCATTTGATCCCATGACAGCACAGAACAGCCCATAATATGGCATAGTTTATATTACACGTAAATTGTACGCACACACCCTCCAAGTTAAAGCACTGTGTTTTCACATTATCATGTCACATGTATGAAAATACATATAGCAGCAATAGCATTAAATACAAACGGACTCATAGTCCCTGCTGCAACAGTACAAAGTACAGGATATATTACCACAGACACACACCACCTGGTGCTGATTGTTGTGTCTGTCCTTCTTTAGCGTCTAAGCATCTCATTCAGCTACTTTTCCTCATTGTTCCCACTGCCAGTGTGCATCGTGACATCTCTATGTCTTAAGGTGATGATGTGTAACGTAGCTGATGCTGCATTCAAGGGTTATGGCGGAGCAATGGCAGTGTAGTGGAAATAAATGTTCTCGGGACATTTTGAGCATGAGTGGATACATGATTCTGCAAATACATGTCCAGTTTTAGAAATGTTTTCTTATCGCTTTGATGGTCTGACAAAGCTGTGGCTTATGGGATTTCTGTTCTTGCTGCACAAGATGAGGATTCAGCATTATGTATGGTTTACAAGTCTATGGGGAGGAAGGGAGTATAACATGAATTTACCAGCCACACTACTGAGCACAGATGTGGTTTCTGCTAAATGCTAACATCAGAATGCTCAGTTGTTTTAAAAGGCAATCAAGCTCACAGTCTGTGTGGAGCTTGACAAAAAGGCATTCTCCCTGTCTGCCCCTTTGACTGGAATATGCTGCGGCAGGATCTGAATCCCATTAAAGGATTTTAAACCATTTTACATAGAAAAAGGCACCTTTGTAAATTCGTTCCTGTTTTTAGGTCTTACTATATTGAACTGCTTCCAATTGGCACTTTCACTTGAATGTTCTATGTTTTAGACCGTAAGTAATTACAGAAACAGATCTCTCTTGAGAATGAGACCCTGTGTCTCAGAGATGTTACATTATAAAGAACAAAAGTCAAATAAATGAGATTTAAACAGGAAGCTGAAGCTGCAAAGTCAAAGAATCACCAAAGTTACTTAAAGGGAGCAGGGATACTGACAACACAGTTCACACCAATGTTCGGGCTGACCCACAAAATGTTGACTCGGTGGTGGCAACAGATGAAAAGTCAGGGTATCAAGTCAAGACCAATCATTAGCTGATGTTGACATTTAAGATTACACACACTGATTTAGTGCTAATTTATCCAGCAGATGTCAAGATAATTCACTGGTGTACATTCATGACGCTGTCCATGGTGCTGAAGTAACAGATTCATACAACTCCTCATCTGATATTAAATGGTCTCTTAAGCAAATATTAATTTCTCTCAGGGAATTATTAGAGAAGGTGTTTCATAATGAACACTTCAATCTTATCTCTGTAACTCCTGACATTAATCATTTTCTCTTAAGGAAAAATAACAAAATCTACAATATTTACAACAGGGAGGCTTCACTATTTGATTTGCTTATTTTGTTCATCATACAACAGTTACATTTTCTTCTATAATACAGTTTATCATTAATCATTTCGTTCTGAAAGGATTTATTTTTCTCAGGTGTTTGTTATTCTGCACGCCTTGTGCAGAGGTGAAATATACCGCGACTGCTGACGTCTGTATTGGATGAACCACACTCGGCCATATCGGCCAAGTCACCTGTGGAGCAGAGAAATGTCAGCTGCTGTAAATCAGGCTGTACAGATATGAAGCAGCAGCAGTGGTGATCGTCAGGGGAGCTATACTGCAGCTTATTGGTTTTCTCGCTGATATGCTGACATGAGTGTGTGTTTGTGTGTGCATTGGGAGTGTGTGTGGTTCAGCTTCATGTGAGGATTGGACCCATTAGAGCTGATAAAGCATCATATTTCAAATCATAAGAACATTGGCTTTACGTTTATAGAGGCCTGTGAAGAAAAGGAAAGTAGGCGGGATGTCTTCAGGTGAGGAAGTGGGCTGTAAATAAATAAGAAACAACTCGGCTTATATACACCTGGTTCATTCTGTTCCTAGGGCTCCATACTATTGGAGGTTACGAGGAATGGAATGACAAACTAATGAAATGTATAAATCAAGACTTAACAGTCAGACTTGCAGGAGTGTAGCAGTAGAATAGCACAGGAAAAAAACAAAAAAAATTTATCCCACTGCTGCTGATAACAGTAAACAGTGACCTTTAATGATGGATGAATCTGCCTGTATCATTCACAGGCTGAATAGCTGCAGTTAAATTGACAGATTTACCCAAAAATACATTACTTTTCCTCACTCATCTCATCAAATGAAGTTAACTTGTTAACTTAGGTTCTGGAGCAGGGCCACACCTCAACCACACCTCTAATCATTAGCCAAGCCTACACACACCTGATCAACCCCTTCTTCCTCTGTTTGCCTCAGACTTTTCGACCCAGGAATTGAACCACCAACCTTTCAGTGGCAGCCCTCCAACCACTGAGCCTGGTGAAAATAGTGCACATCTTAGCACTGAAGAGCTGATGCTTTAGCTGCAAGTTGCTGACACATTATCACAGGTTTATATGAGTTTTCCTTCCGTTAAAAAAAAAAAAAAAACATGTTGAGAAATTAATCTGCGTGACTGTGTGAGCTCATGGTGCTGCACATAATAGTCTGTTTTTCACACTTTGTCAATATTTGGCAGCCATCAAACTGGCTGTGTCGCTAATTTACAACAGAGTGAACAGCGTTATCAGCGTTGGTCCTCTGTCCAGAAAAAAAACCAGGCTCCTCAAGAAGATGGTTCTTTGCTTTCCCCTCTCTGATAAACCAAGTGTGGCACTGCTGTTGGTTCTTAAAGGAAGATTATAGTGTTTTTATAGATATTTTTTCCATGTGTTGGTCTGGTTGGTTAGTGTTTAGGATAAAAATCAAATTTAGGCAATCAAGCAGGTTATTAACAAACTCTGAGGTGAGTCATATGTAATGTCAGAGAAACAAAGGAAAACTGTAGATTTATGACCTAAAGTCACTCAGTGTACTTCATTAAATAGGCAGTTGTGGAGCAGACAGTAGCACAAGTGGTACAGATATTGTTATTGATTTTCTTTCACATTTAAGTGAACATGAAATATATAGAGTTCATAAGCTGACGGAGAATCCAGAGCACTGCCAAGGCTGACACAATCCAGACAGAGGCCAAAGCACCAGAGTTTTTTTCACTGCAAATGTTGTGACCCTCCGTTTCTGAGAAGTTTATTTATTCCCTTTTTGGGGGGGCTGTGTGTTGTTGTAGCCCTGTTTCTGCACAGCGTTGTTTGTTGTGTCACCACCTGAGCAGTGCCTGAAGTGACAGTGTGACAGTGACTGTACGTTATGTTTCAGTGCACTGACTTCCTGCAGTTAGAATACTTGTATGATGTCAAAGATGTGGTTTGTAGAAAGTTGTGACACATCACAGAAGGAGCAAATAATGAAATTAATGATGGCTGAATTCCATTTTGCTGCTCTGGTTTCAGAGTCCTGGTGTCTGTGACGCATCTGTCATGGCTCAGTGCAACACCTGAGTCAAACAGAGCCATTGAATCAACAGAGCCTAATGTCATTAGCAACACCAGTGCTTTTTCTCTCCATGACTAATCAAAATGTCTTCTCTGAGAAAAGCTTTACGGCCGCACACGATGCTGTGCCGTGTCATTTCGCGCCGATGCTCAGCTGTCCAATTTCCCTTCGCACCTTGAGAGGAATGCCTTCTTACTTTGCACGGCCTCTCTTTCACCATCAGTTAGTCCTCTATGAGAGCAGAGAAAATCTCAGTGGGAAGCCCAAGCACTTTGATTGGCTGTTATCTCCCAATAACTTCCCCCTCGCTCTCTCCCCCTTCTCTCCCCACCCCTGGTTGGCTCATGTTTTATGGATGCTAAGTGGTAAAGGATTTACGAGGAGTTTAGTTCACTCATCCCTTGGTGCTTGCACTTTAAATATTCACACTTTGCAGCGTTTTGTGCCTCTTGGCAATCCCTCTGAGGATCTATGCTACATTATTAGCAATTATGTTTGTTGCTTTTTGATGCTTTTTGATTGAAGTATTCTGTGTATTTTATACTGACCAGTCCAGTCCTTTCATAAAACTATAACTGGTTTAAAGGGGTCCATGTAGCTGGTGGGTGCTGTATGGCTGATTTATGGCCACAGCTGTATTTTATTCATCTGTCACATGCTTTTTTTTCCCCACAGGGGCAACAGCTTAGGTATCAGAGCTCCGCTTTACTACAGCATGCACTTAATGTAATTGTGCAGCTCCAGTTCAGTTTCTGATTTTCGTATGTGTCACCAATATTTATTAACAAACTGCCAATATCTTGGGCTTCAGCATCTGATATGATGGATATGAGGCAGTTTGTTTGATTGCATTTATTTACTGCAAGGTTGTCCTGAATAGATTCCATGCATGTTACAGACTTTACCTTCTTGATAGGGCCAGGAAATAAAAGTTGCATTCAGAGTATGATCAGAGGATTTGAAAGATAAAACAGGGGTGGGTGTGGTGGATACTGTAGTTGTGACACTGTGGGTTTCACCAGCCTGTGTGTGTACATGCATGTACACATACATAGCTACCTCTATTTCTCTTAGTATTCAACCTCAGGCTGCCTGATTGTATGACAGGGTGGAGGGAAATGGAGGGGTGGGTAAGAGGAGGAGGAGGAGAAGGAGGAGAAGGAGTGTGTAAATGGTGTGCAGAGCAGAGCTTCATTTCCCCTCCCGCCCTGCACCAACACTCTTTAACCCCGGGCATGGTGGTAGACAAAGTCAAGCAGACAGAATACAGCACTGCACACTGCATGTGTGTGCTCATGTGTGCTTGTGTGTCTGTGTGTATTATGTGTGTGCTAGTGAGACTTGGTCTGTCAGTGGCACTCATGCATTATGTGGGAATGTGCTGCAATGATGTCCAGTGGGACTCTCTCTCTCTCTCTCTCTCTCTCTCTCTCTCTCTCTGTCTCTTTGTGTGTACATGTGTGTAATGCCAAATGAAGAATCGTACACACAAATGTATGCAACATGCACTTGAATGCACAGGAAATAAGGCAGCAGTGTGCTGCACGGTGCCAGGTTTAACTAAATAGCAGCAGGAGCCATGGAGACACGATGTGTGTGTGTGCTGTTGTGTAGTTTTGTCACTTTCAGATATTGTACATGTCTGTGTTTCTGCTGTCTGTTCCCACTGTGGTGAGACATTCAGTCACAGCTGAGCTACTGTTCCTGTGTTGTCTCCACATGTTCTCTGTTCCACTGAGTCCTGTGGGGAGGATATAGAGTCATGCACTGGATTAATTGGTAAATGCAGGAATTTCGTCAAGGGAACTACAATAACATAGTCATCCATATACATCCATACTGACGCAGACTAGAAACATTTACACCAACAACATGACAAATTCAGTGGATTTTGCAGCCTTGATTTCCATGCTTCCGTGTATGATTTCAAACTAGCGATGACTCACAGGCTGTAGGAAATCATGGTGCTGTTGTGTCTGTCACATTAGCCACAGTAAGGAGGCACACAAACAGAAAAATGCTGATGTGTATGTGCTTATGATGAGAATGTTACATACTGATGTTCAACAGGTAATGTCTGTAATAGTCATCATCACTGTATTACAGCTTAGTGTCATAATGTGTCATTGTTGCTCTATGTTATGAATAGATCATTAGAAAGAAGATTTAAGAAGAACTTAATTAATCCTGAAGGAAATATTTGTGCCAAGTTGATCAATTACAGTATAGGTGACCAAAACAACTGACTTTATGAAGCTATAAAGGGGAAATATAGACACACACACACACACATATATATGTATGTATACACACACACATATATATATATATATATGAAGTATACAGAGGTGTAAACCAGACATCACACAATGTAGATAATAGATATTTTAGTGAGGAAATTAATGTGAGGTACTATGTAGAGACTTTTTATAGTATTTGTAAGTGGATACTGCTTCTATCATCATGGGGTAAATGTGTTTTCATAGAGAATTTGTATACTTTCTGATAACAGGAACTACTCTGTCTTCCCAAAAGGTAAACTTTGATTTTATAATGAGCATGTATTGCACATGTAGTCCATTTGTGCAACCGTTGTCCTTTTCCACTGTTCTGTACAATTTTCTAATTGGCACTTAAACACAGGCTGAGCCTGATAATGATGTTTTTTGTTGATGGAAGTATTTGGCTATATTTAAATTATGGGTTGTGACTGATTTTCTTGAAATAATGAATGTCAGTGTATCCAATAGTAGTGATGTAATGTTTTAGTCAGGAGCAGCAGTAGACTGATAACCTGCCTAACTTTATTGCCCTGTGGCTAAAAACAAAAGCTGCAGGAAAATAGTTTCTCATTGATTTTCAAATGGCAATAGGTGGTTTTTTGGACAGGTTGATTTACTGAATTGCTGCTAATGTTGCTGTGTTATTGAGTCATCTGACAGTGCTAGTTAAAAAGGTAATAAAGGTGCAAGTTAGTAGCTTTAACTGCCATAATTCAGCAGCTCCTCTTATGAGGCAGTTTTACTGTTGTGGCTCGGCTGCAGTGATGTTGATTCTCTACTTTGACCTGTCTGTTGTCCAGCTGACACAATGAGCGCCCATTCAACCAAGTAATTAAGCCTTTAAATAAACGAAGGGTAAGCTCAATGAAGCCACTGTATTGTGTCTGACAGTAGCTGTGTCAATGGAGGTGTTGAGCAGAGACGGAGGGGATGAGCGATTGTTGCTGCTGTGATCCTGTTCAAAATGGCTGCCCGCCCAGCGTGAGCTCTCTGTACGGTCTGCAAAATAGTGATGGTTCCTTTTCATCTGGACAGCTCAGACAAGATGCCCGTATTGATTTTTACTTCACTGAAACTATTATGGACACAAAGGGGGCTTCATTCTTGTCCACTCCATCCCTTTTCATAAAAGACCTCCACACGTATCGCTCGCTTCTTTGGTGAGTGTATGAAGACGTCTCACTACAATCACGCTTAAAGACCTGCTGATGACAGAAAATGCTGTCATAAATGGCTTGTCACAGTAATTCCAGCAACCATTTCACACTTGAAAGATCTTCAACATTTGATCCGCTTGTATTGGAAAATGTTCTTTTGTCACTTTGAAGCCTCACTATTTTAAGAAACCACACTGTTGGTAGGATTACCCATGAGTTTAAACAGTTGGTGTCAACGTTATATCACTTCATTTGCGGTACTACGTTGTAACTCTCCAAAGTATGAAGCCGTTCTATTAGCCCAGTCTGCTGTCAAAGTTTCCCACCTTTTCACTCAATAAGTGAAAATGCAAATAAGATGAGATGAAACAAGATGATAGATAGCAGTAAAATTCATCTTCTTCCTCTTTTTATCATTATTATTATTATTTATAGACAATATTTCATTGACAACAACTACATGACGATGCATGAATTTAATTCATACATTCAATAATTCTCAACTTCAATGTGCACCTATTAACCTCAACTCTAATCTAATATATATGGGAGTTCTGTTAAGTTGAATAATTTTTTTTAATAACTGAGAAAATAAGACTAACGCAGAATAAACAGCTCCCTGTATCCATTTCCTGTCCTCAGAAAACAGGAAGATTCTTATAAACAATGGAGTTACAGTGTTCTTGACTATTTCCTGTGTAAACAAATACAATTATAACATTCTGGTGAAAACATAATGCACTGTCTTCTGATGTCATAAAACTAGGTTGGTGTGCGAGCTGAACACATGGAGCCGTCATCCGTCACTCACCGCTCCACCTTGCAGTGATTTAAGCAGGTTGTGTTACAGGAAAGTGACACGAGATGCGGAAGAATCTCCCATAACTCAGAGTCCAGTGGAGCGACTCCCCCGGCACTGAGCACTGTGAATGCTCTTGCTTCTAAAACAAGTGGTAAATAATGGAGGTTTGTTCTGTGCAGCTGAGATCGATATATTGACGCGGCAGAGGTCAGGGGCAGTCATCATCAAACTGCCCTGTGCTGTGGGTGAGGCCTGACACCTGGGGGACTGAGGGAAAAGTGTGTCACTGGCACTAGACCGTGTCCAACTGTCCACTGATTTACACAGAGCACTGATGACAAGGCAGTTTAGCCTCCCCAAAGTCCTGCTGGTCAATAGCACCAGATTAGGAAAGCTTATCTTACCTTAGCGTATGGCTTAGCTTAGCGTAGCTCCGATAACCTCCGCGCTACCGAGTCTCACAGAATTCTGGGAGAAGATGCACTTGAGCCAAAGTCACTCTCACGGGGGTTTGTTTTTGCTCAAAGTGCTGCGAGTTGATTTCAGACAAGTGTTATGTAAAATGACAGGAGAGCCTCTGTTGCATTGCTCTGTTAGTGTGTCACACGCAGAAAGTCTGGCCCATTGATCAGAATGAGCTGCAGTGAGTGTGTGTGTGCTCTGACCTGTTTGCGCAGTGGAGTGTGAGGCCAGCGGATGCTGTTTCAGGGTCACTGCTGGTGTGGGACTAAATGGACCAGTCCAGGAGGCCAGCCTGTCACTAGTGGCCGCCCACTCACTGTCAGTACTACTGCTGTCACATCACGACTAGGTCATACAGAGCAAACTCTCTTTGATAAAGCTTGACTCTGATGGATCGCCACTATTGGCCTGCGCTGTCTCTTTGCGCTGGAGCCTCCCTGCTCTGGATTGTCTGTGTGAAGCCGCGTGTCTCCAAACATATGTGGCAAATGTCACATCTCAGACTGAGGACGAGCCACTTTGACATATTTATGAAAAATTTTCCTTTTTCTTTTTTCTTTCCTACGACATCAAAAGGAGTCGTCCCGTTTTCCCGCTCCGAGTCCCAGAAGCTACGAACATCAGTATTAGATAGCGAGGTAGTCTAACTCGTGAATGAATTATATACACACAGTTAAATATTAAAAAGAGTATTTTTTACCATTAGATCCAGTCAGTTGCACATGTTCAATTATATATTTCATGTTTTCCTATGCAGTCTTCCTGCTCACTATGATGATAACAACACAGACTATCTATCCATCCATTCATCCACCCATCCATTAGTTATGAGTTGCCAGTACATCACAGTGCCTAAATTCAATCACATCTGCTGAATTCAGTGTGAAGAGCAGCACCACCACCTCACTGACTTAATTGCTTTAATTTAATTCCTTATATCATTGTTGTGAAACCTTGGTCCATTCCAGCGAACAGTTTAATTTGGACTTGGCGTCGTATCACCTCTTGCATTAAATGAATTGACACAGACGGACTTATGAAGTCTGCGTCTGATGGAGGCGCATAGAGTCTGTATCTGCCCCGCTGTGGTCTTGACGAATGGTGGAACTGACAGTTCGGTCTCGCTCCAGACTTCCATCAGTCAGAGGTCCATCAGTCCAAGGTCTCAGCAAGTCCAGACCTTTAGATTCAGCTGATGACGGGACGTATCTGTCACATCATCGCTGAATCACTGTGTAAAAGCATTTGACTAGATTATTTTAGGAACAGACGAGTCAACACACGTGAAACAGTGGTGCAGTGATGTCGCGGTTGAACAAACAAAGTTTATGTATATATTATCACATTATACTGTTAAGTTTTCCAAATGTCCTCAAAAACCCTTGCCTATAGGTACATCCAGCAGATACCGCTAAACATTGACTTTGATTTGGTGACGTGTTTCTGGTCAACTGACAACTTTAAGACACAGCATTGATCCCAGATGACTCCTGGGAAATATCTAGGTCTTAGCCACGAACGTTCTCACGCCACGCTATCGCTCTCCACATCGTCACTTACTCTGTCTGCAGTCAGGTGCTGGGAGTAGGAACGAGGGTGAGGAGACTGCACTAAATCCCTCAAGTTAATTAGACTGTAAAACCCAAACAACAAGCTGAAAGACACGAGTTCAGGGGAAAATTAATCGTAAATGCTCAACGATGTATCATGGTAACATAACATGACTGGCTGTTCACTTGTTTTTATTATCTTAACCATGTCAGTTACATTTAAATGGCACCAAAAGAACATGTTTATGTGCGATGGAATATTTTAAACTTATTTTCCATGGTTGGTACTTTTATTTTGTAAAAAATGTGAAGGTCTTTCTGTGCCTGAGGTGGTCATGTGATTCACATCTGACTTCTCAGCACAGCAGTGTTTGTATCCGCCTGTCAGGTAACATCTGACACTCACCTGGCCTCCGCTGCAAAGTGACGTTCTGTGTCTTCGCTCGGGGACGTTCGAGTGGTGCGCCGCATTAAGAATAAGAGGAAAATATGCAGCCTGACAGAGACGTGTGTCCTGCATGCTGACGACAGATTCTTCCTACGCCTGTGTGCAGTGAGGGGCTGAATGGAAATTCTTATGTCTGTCATTGGGTACAAGTGTCTAGAGGTAGATGGATTCCTCCTTCAGCCTGTTTGGATGAAATGGAAACACTCATCATTGGCCATTTGGCATCAACTGTACTTCCACTACTGTTCCGTCCACTCTGCCAGAGCTTCTCTGGGCAGAACGGTCTCATTGGCAGCTCCTGAGTGTGCGGATGTGACCTTGAACCAGTCCTTTGTTATGATCTGAGTTGGACCGAACATACATAGTAATGAACCTTATGGAGATGCTGCAGCTGTAAGGCGTCCAATCGGACAACTGCCTCATGGTCCGTGAACCTTATGCTCATGTTTTTGTGGACAAAAGATTTTTCTTTTAATTTCAAATGAAGGAACTCTGAGGCCATATTTATGCTGCGAGCCTGGACAAACACAACACTTTCCCTGAATCCAAGTTATAAAGAAACATTCATAGCTTTCACAGAGTCTCTATTTGCTCTCTGTGCCCTCGCTGGAAGAAGTCCAGCCTGAAAAGATAAATCAAGACAGCATGGTATTGGCTACACTTATATTACAAACAGGACTAAATAAACATTCTCAGAAAATGAATAAATAAGAATAAAAGCCTCCTATAAACCTGTATGTGCAATTGAAGGCAAACATGACATTCACACTGTCTCCTGCATTTATGCTCCCTGTGGCTTTTAAACATCATGAACAGCCTCTAAATGCACCACTCATGGAAATATATTTAGTCCTGTATAAATGCATATTGCAGCACTTTAGGGTACAGGGGGACAATTAGGAAAGATAACATTAGAAAATGTTAAAGTCTCTTCTGATCTCACAGGAATTTCATCCTGTCTGACTTTATTATGAACTGCGTCGTTGCAATTGGTTGCTACTGTCAGTTTTGTCCTTTTGTCCTACAGAGTGCTTTTTGTAAATGTGACCACCACTGTGAGTGTGCTTTGGATGAATTGCGGCAACATTATGATAATCAGAACCACCGCTGCTGGTGTATTGGTCCTATTTACCTGCGTGACTCCAGGCGAGAGCGGCAGCAGATGGGTATTTACCTGGCAGATGTGTCCGCAAAGTCACTCAACATCCAGCGCTGCAGCGTGTCATTATACGAGCCAGTGGCTTTATATGACACAGGGGCAGGAGTTGAAATGAACCATTATTCATAGAGGTGGTGGTTTTTGATTTTGCTGTTTGCAGTCGTAAACGTGCACACCGGCCTGAACCCTGGTGGTGTGACGACAGGCAGTAGTTAGAGACAAACACAGCAGGGGGAGACAAAGTTTGAACTAAAGTGTCAGGTTTTGATATCACAGCAGGGCGTTTTACTAGTCAAACTAGTCTCTCTGCGTAATGGCAGTGTAGCGTCTACACAGACTGTGTGGGGTTCTGGGAAATGTGTGTGTGCTTGTGTGTGTATTGATGTCATCCCATCCCTTGAGGGGACATCAGTGGGCTTTGTGGATTTTCCAACCTCTGGACTCCTTTCTTGGTTGAGCGGATACTCTCTCTACCACGACTTTACCCTTCCCCAGAGCCTTCATCCCTCAACATGGACACACACACACACACAAACACACACACACAAACACACTTACAGTAAATGCCGATCTCTGTGTTGGTCTTCAGGGAGCAGGTGTGGCCGTACCTGTAATTGAACACAGCCTTTTCCTGGTCAATTACAATTCTCTGGCTTCACAAAGGCAGGATATTCATAGTTACATCATTTTCCATCCAACACTTTCACGTCGTAAAGCAAACTTCAGCTGTGATGTTACAACCAGCCCCTCGCTGCAGCACAGTTTAGACTTTCCCATCATTTTTTTTTTAAATTCCAGATGGTGCAGGTTCCCAGCACCTCCGTGTACTTTAATTGTGTGTACAGCAGAAGAAGCGTGGCTTTCTCTCTCACTGTAGTCTTGTTTGTCTCACTGAGGGAGGAAGCTGCAGGCAGATCAGAAAAGACGCAGGCTCTCCCTCTCCCTCTCCCTGCCTCTCTCTCTCTCTCTCTGTCTACAGTAGAGCACTGCACTCTGCATGGAAACAATGGGTTTGTCAGTAAAGCAGCGGCCTTGTTTACTTCCCCACCCTCATTTTCCTTTAACAACAGGAACATCTTGAGCTTTTCCCTCAGTTTGCCACTCACTCTGATTCTCCCCGTACCCAGAAACTGGCAGAGGTTGCTCATTATCTTCCTTCCTCTGTTGTTGTTGTTTCTTTGTGTGTGTGTGTAAAAAGTGGGCAATTATAGTAGGGCTCTTGTAGACAGCCAAGCCTTTCTATAATGAGGAGATCTCCTTAAGCAGGACACACTGTATGTGTGCACAACACAGCCTGTGTAGACTTTATGCAAATTAAAAGTTTCCATTTAATTCAAAGTACGACCAATAAAACGCAATAGATGCAGGTTCAGTTTGCGCTGTTTTGATGTCGTGAAGCAGCGCGGCGTGAACACAATGCGTTTTGTTGACGGGGAATACGTCGTCAGGAACGTAGCCGCACTACAGAAGGGAGAATGAGTCAGTGCTGCTGCTGTTTGAATGGGGGAAAAGAGCAGCTTTTGAGAAGAAAGCGTCAGAGGAAACAGATGCGTTTAGGTTTGATCTCTGTTTACTGAATTCAGCGGTTCTCTTGAAAGGGTTTCAAGTGGTAATCAGTGGGATAATGGTTTGTTTCGTTGTCTCCGGTCTCGTGCTAAACGCTCATTGCTGTGGTGGTTTTTGCACCGCGTTTCCCAGCGTGCCATTGTCATTCAAAACAGCAAGCGTTTTTTTTTGGTTTGTTTTTTTATTTCTCTCTCTTCATCATCTGTTCACGTGCATCTCTCAAATGCGATTCCTGTCACACTGCTCGTATTAACCACCCGCTTCTTCTACTATTTATCTGAAGCGAAATGGAAACATCACTTCCTGTGTGCTGGGCCTTGTTTCCTGGCAGTGAGCCCAGATGTGTATCATTTACAAAATGTGTTTCTCCGGAGATGAGCCCTCATTGTGCGGATTGTTGTTTTTCTCCAACACAGTGAAATTATCATTGGAGAAATGCGCTTAATAAAAGATAAGTGTAGTGATTCACAGCCTGACAATGTCCTTGTATTGTATGAACGTGTGGAAGCTCGATTTTAGAACAATGGATCGCGAAGGAGAGGAAAATAATAAGAAATAAAACTGAAATATTTTATAAATCTATTAGGTTTAAAACTGCAGTGATACACAGTGTATATAAACATAAACATACACATACACATATAGATACATTAACAATGGACAGGATGGCTGTCACTGCTAGTGGAAGGTGCAAAGAAGGAGCAAGGAGTAAATACAGTAAATAAATGACATTGTTGTTTTCTCTTGCAGTTTGCTCCCAGTACTCCCGCGGTGTCTTCGCCATCTTCGGCCTGTATGACAAGCGCTCGGTCCACACGTTGACGTCCTTCTGCAGCGCCCTGCACATCTCCCTCATCACGCCCAGCTTTCCCACCGAGGGCGAGAGCCAGTTCACCCTGCAGCTCCGGCCCTCCATCCGAGGCGCGCTCCTGTCCCTCCTCGACCACTACGACTGGAACAAATTCGTCTTCCTGTACGACACTGACCGGGGTGAGTGATGAGGATGTGGTTTTTTTGTGTTAAAGAGGTTATGTAGACGATGAAGATGCGCTCAGCAGGGAAGCTGTGCCAGAATGTGAGGGCACTGCACTTCAACGTTTAAAACTCAGCTTAGTTAGGGTTGGCAAACATTGTGGTTGGGGGCTAAAATACCTATTTTGTTAAGATACAATAATAAACATTTGGTTAAGGTAAGGAAATTAGCATGGATGATTTGTTTGGCTCATTCATCCCCCCTGACCTCCTCCATCTGGAATCTGGTGTTCAACACTCCATCTTCCCCTGTTGCTCCTGAGAATAGGAATCATAAGGTCTTCGTCATTATAACAGATGCACTTGATTTTTGTGAGTGGGCCGTCTGTTTTGTTGTGTAACTTCACTTATTAAGACGAACAAAAGGTGTCTGATTCTTTTTGAAAGACAGACATATTCATATTTCACAATGAGCTGAATTTTGAGCTGTATTTTTGCCCTCTCCTCCCTCCCTAAAGAGGCTAAAACGCATCCATCAGATCTCTGTCAGGAAGCTCTACAGTTCATCCAAGGTGTTCTCGGTCACATTTGCTCTGATTTTACCCCCTACGTGGCAAACACAGAGGTGTGAAGGGATGTGTTTGTAAAATAAATTTTTTTTTCATCCACAACACGTCTTGGGGCCAGCAAGTAATCAATCTTGCAGTGTAGCCGCTGTTACAAGTGTGGTGGATATTGTTGGACACCTCTCTCTCGATCCGTCTCTCTTTCTCTGGCTCGGCTCCCCACATGAGGACGAGGACTGTGTACAGGATTTGTCTCACCTTTATTTTGCTCTCTCTGGCTCTTTCTGTATGTCGCTCTCAGATTCTTCTCCTCCCCCTTTTCTTCTTTTTCTTTCCCCTCTCTCTCAACACATACACACTCAGGCAGTAGGTTTGTACCTATTCAACATCCCCCACTCCCATGTCACATTTCCATTAAAAGACAGAATGGATATGGGCTACTGCTTGGATCTCATCTCCACATCTCACTTTCATACATTTTCCAGGAGGTAGCCATGGGTTTTCATTCTTTCTTTGCTGCTGTGGGAACTGTACTGAATGTTCGAGCAGATTGGATGCATAGGGGCGGCGAGTGAGCGCCATATCCGCATGGCGTTCATTCAGAACAGCTCATTCCCTGCCTCTTTCTCTCTTATCTCAGTTTGTACATTCTTGACTGGATAAAAAACCTCCCCCCTTCTCAACAACACCTACTTGTATCTGATCAAGTGTCCCCCCCAAAAAAGTACAGCAACGGCTTCTCCTGTAAGACTGAGCTGCAGTGCAAGTAGGCCGACGATTCAACTTGTTGTGATATGTAAAGACTTCTGGCGTTCTGATTTGAAACAGACTGTGATAATACTTTGGAACAGTTGACATTTTATATCCGTTACAATCATACAAAATATAGGATATGAACCACTGATGTGAAATTTTGTCGTGTGTGTGGAGTTATGGTTTAAATGATCCAAGGTCATTATGACTTTGAGCTTTAGCCTTTAGCAACCAAAGTCCAGAATCAATCCAGAATCCAAAATCGGTCCCTCCTTTAGTCTTTAATGGGATTATAATGAAATTCAGAGATATTGTGTTCAATAAGGCCAGAACCATACTTTGTGATATGACCTTTACCTTTGACCACCAAAATCTAACCAAGTTATATTTGAGTCGAAATCGAGATTTGTGCCAAATTTGTAAATGTTTCTTGTGAACCATGTGTTTCTGAGATATCGCATTCG
>OMNW01019629.1:7472-23089 GCA_900303245.1 Selene dorsalis | reverse complement strand
TCACACACCTCCTCTCTCTTTGTTGTCCTCCCCAGCTCTCTCTCATCTTTCTGATTGATCTCTGTTCCCTCTCCGTCTTGTATGGATGCTATTTGTGTGCTGACAGGCTCTCTTTCCCCTATCACTCTAGCCAGCCAAACTAATGGCCTGTATCCCCTATTTAATGGGACCGTTATATCACAGCACTGGCTGCAGGCCATTATGGAAGGCCACAAAGCCACCTCAAGTCCCTCTGGGCTCTAACTGTGTCTTTATGTACTTCATAGTCTCTCTCTGCCCTCGTGCTTTTCTATTAGTTCTTCTGAGCCTCTCTGGTGTCTTTCTATTGCAGAGGAGGTTTCTGCTGATACCTCTGCCGCCAACTGGCAAATAGCTGCTGTTTTTATCTTTCATTGCTCATTAACTCGGCTTGACTCCTTGATAAAAAAAAAATCTGGCACTTGTTACATACCACTCTCTATCTTCCTCTTCATCTCTCTCACTCCTTCTGTCACTCTACATTAAATCTGTTCGAATAAGCTTTACCTGAACAACATTCAAAATGCTGAACAAAGAAACACATGGACATCCTGCATCGTGGTATTATAGCAAAAGAAAATAAACACGTTCCACCTCTCACCTCTCCCTGCAGCGGATGGCACCCCACACTACCACCTGCTCTCTGCCTACAAAACTATTAATACCCAACATTTGCCTGAGATTATCTTTTTCTTGTTTCTATTTCTCTTTCATTCTTTCTTAAATCAGTATACATTATATTACCTTATGTCACATTACTTTACGTTTCATAAATGGCATTTTACTCAACTTTATGTTTCTTGCGCTTACTGTTTATGCACTTGTTTCATATTCTATTGCGGCTATCCGTATGGTTTATCTTGTGGACATCCATACATTTATTCAATAGACAATATATAAAGATATATTATTTAAAAATTACAAAAGGTATAAAAATGGCTCAGATGCTTCATTTGTTAGTTTTGTCAGTATCTGTTTTCTTCTGTGACTGGAAAAACTGAGTCTGGAGTAGAGGGATGAATCATTTGCTTGAGGGCATTTGAAATTTCGAACAATCACATTTACAGGGGTACACACATCCCAGAGATCCTCAGCAGAAACGTATGCTCAGATGAAATTCAATTATACTACTGTAGTTATGTGCTGTTACCCTCCCACTTGTACGCACAGGGTTAGGTGAGGGGATGGGCACCTTCAATAAAAAACTCTGTCAAGGTCAGCACTCTGCTAAGGTTTAATTTCTTGTCATTCTCTCCATATACAGTGCTCGGCATACAGGGGAAGAAAATTGTCTTCAGTTCTACAGTATAAATTATAAGAATAGCTGCAATAAAATAAATTGAAAACAGGCATAAAGACAGTAAAAGCAAGAAGCATTAAGTTGAGTAAAATGCCATTTGTGCAATACAGTGCTCTACTGGATAAAAATGTACATAGTACATAATGTACAATATGAAAGAAATGATCCTCTATATCTTTTGCCAGATCAACAAGCAGGACTATTTTATGGTAGTACTATATCTTTATGCCTATTTTTGTATTGACAAGATTTGTCAGCTATTTACTTTGTTCTATTAGACTAATAATATAATATATAAAATTAGAAACCGGCCATGTCACAGAATACAGCATATTGATGTTACAATAGAAGATTTAATGCGTGTCACTTGATCCTATATACTCACACGATCCAGTGTGTCTGTGTGGACTGCATCACCATTTGGCAAGAAGGAGACATGGGAAAATTTATGCCGCGCAGACTCCAACAATTATGCAGTTGTGGAAACCATCATTTATGGTTAGATTGGGTTCAGAAATATCCACACACAACAACTTAAAACACTTCTGTGAATACTCATACAATGCCCCAAGTGTAACTGTAGATGGCTGAAATAAAGGCCCCTTTATATTATATACCATATTATGCCCCTTTTCCACAAAGTAAAATAGTTCCCAGGTGTCCTAAAGACATGTCTGTGACATGCTTTGGTCAAAATACCCCAAGGATCAAACATCACAGCTCTTTTAATCCTCTCAAAACAGCCCTGTTCAGAACGGCTGGTTTCAGTGCCTGTCCATTTAAATGCAAATGAATCACTGCGAGCCCCGCCCCCCCAATTTTTGGGCAGGAAGGAAAAACAAACAGAGCCTTCAAAAAGTGATATTTCCATGATATGTCCCCTTTAAAGGTAGTGTAGAAGAAACATTAAACAAGTTAGGAAGCAAAACAAAGGATGGTTGGAAAAGGGAGAAGCAAAAGCGTGAGTCAGAGAGAGGAGCGAATCAGAACTGTGAAAGAGGGGAAATATAGAGGAGAAGGAGTCATGTCAGACTGAGCATGCTAAGAGACAGCTCGGCCTGTGCCTGTTCTCACCTTCAGCGTAGAACTGTGTCTCTGTGAACTAGGGGATGAAAAGAGGGGAAAATGTTTTCCTGAAAACTTTGAGGGGAGCTGAAGGAGTGACAAGAACTTCCTCACCTCTGGGTGAGAGTGTTTTTTTTTTTTTTTTTAGCGAGATGCTATCTGTCGAAGAGAAAGATATGAGAGAGAGAGAGGGGAGAGAGATAAACTATCCACCACTGGCTTACTGATAAGGAGCTTCACAGGCGGAGATCAGAGGCTGCTGCTGCTGCTGCTGCTGCACCTGGTGCTGCTCGACCTGACACACACACACTAACAGTGCCTCACCAACTCATTCCCTCACAAACATATACACACATTTTTCTCATTAGCTAAATGTCTTCACTAAATGGGTGTAATTGGTAGCTCAGCTGAATAAATGACATTTTGTAATTAGGATGTAGAACATCATGTTAAGATATCCATCTGTGTATGTTTGACTGATCCACTCTGTGTGTGTGTGTTGTGTTTCCGCCCGCATTGATTAGTACAGTGTGCCTCTCTCAGTGCTGAGTGTTGCTTGGCAGAGGTTTAGAGTCGCCTCACTCTGCATCAAATACATCCTGACACACACTTCTGCGCTGCCTGTGTCTTGTTTGTCACATACTTGTCACACCATCTGATGGCCCTCTGCTCTCCATGAATGCACTGCAGCAGCAGGGCTCGGCGCTCCTGCTCAACGTGCAGCACTTAGCAACATCAAATTGATACGCACCGGGTGGGTGGCTTCTTCTGGCCATGATATGGTATTATGTGTCTATAGTTTTCTATTCTGTAGCTTTATCCTGTATAATATGTGTTGTGAGTAGGAGAGCACTTATCTGTACTTTATCCTGACCTTGACTGTTGACCTTCCTGTGGTAAGAGCCCTAGGAAAAGAGTTAAACGCCCTACAGGATCAAAAAGAACCATCACTTTAAAGTTCATATCTGCACTTCCATAGCTTGTCCCCTACCTTCATTTCTTTCCTTGGGGGGGGGGTCTACGTCGACTTTGTAGATCTGACCATTACTCCTGCTTATCATTGACATTGCTCTCCTCTGAGGAGAGATCACTGTGGACAATGTAATTGTCATGCAACTGTGGCTATGACTTTGAATTCTGAAACTCAGTTCATCTCTGATGTTGCTGATCTAGGAACTGAAATTTGAACGTTGAACAACCTCATACAAGCACAAGGTAGTTCCTTAAGAAGTTCCAATTTAGTACAACTTTACAGATCTTGGCTTTAAACAAAACAGTGGACAAAGTCAAACTTATTTGGATTCCTACGCTTATTCTGTGCAACCTGTCATTTTGGATTCCCTAATGTTTCATTTTTATCTCCAGATACTGCAGATGAACTAAAAACAAAACATTTCTTGTTTACAACCTGTTGTGATTCTTCAGTATTACGTTGAGTTAATCCCTCAGCAGTAAATAGTTAAAAACAAGATACGCTATGACTGAAGAATATTGCCGTTTCTACCAGCCTCTCCAATCCATTTTATATTACAAACAACCAACCAGGTTTAAAATCTCCTGTGTTGCCCTATGGCCCAAAGGGGGATTGTCCACTGGTGCAAAACAGGAAAACAAAGATGAAGCTGTCAGAGCTTCTCATAGTAGCAGATAAATTAAAATAAAAATCCACTGAAATGTTAGTTTGAGGAAAGTGAAAAGGGGAAAAAATGAATATGGAACAATGCAATTAAAGAGTGCTGTGGGCAAATATTTATAACTCACAACAATAAATCCCAGGAAATGTAACACCAGTATCAGAGGTGTCGTTGTGAACCTCAGCGCGGCTGTTCTCAGACTCACAGTCAAATGTAATGAGACATAAATTAATGTTTAAAAGCACCTTTTCAAATGTGCTCTGTGGATCTTCATGACTGATAGAAGCAGGAGGACACAAGACAGCCGAGCAACCACCCTCACGTTCCTCTCGTGGTTATTTCTGTTTGCTGCAGAACAACATGTTGTATACACTGTGTCTGTCTGTGTGTCTAAGCTTCTCCCTTGCGTTGCCTATGAATCCAAATCCGCCCTCCAGCTCTGCTCGGGTTACTGCGCTCCTCATGGGATACCTCACTCGTGTCTGTCTGTTTTTCTCCTAGAAGTCACACAACATGTTTTATGTGTTTTCGTCGTCTCTCCTGCGCTCCTCTACAACGCCCCTTCCTCTTTATGTACATGTTTCCATGTTAGTTTTATCCCTTCATCTTTCTCTATCTCCCCCTCTGCTCTTCTTGTTTCCTTCCTCCTACCGGCATTTCTTTGTCTGGGTTTCTTGTGAATGTTTTTTTTTGTATTTCAGCTCCTTTTCTTTGCTCTATTGTTACAGCCTCTTCTCTTGCTCTCTGTCTGTCCCTTGTTTCTATTACGCTACCTCTGTTGCGTCCGTGCAGTTTTATTATCTCCCTCTTGCATTCTCTGGCCCTGGTTCTTTCTCCCAGAATGGAGTTACTTACCAGAACTTGGCTCCCTGATAGTGTTGGTTCACGATGATACCTCAGTGCCTCAGGTGCCCACCCCACCCCCCGACTACACTGAGAGTCTGTGGAAGTCATTATCCAGCTGTATTGCTGCAATATATAGGAGCAGATTGTTGTGTATGGTCATTTCCATGTTTTTTATACAGTGAAACAGCTTTAATAGTTTGTTTGTTTCATTAAGGCATATGTTGTTTTCTTAGGTTATAGGTTGGTGCTGGACTCTGTGGCGCCATGTTGTTTTGTGTGTGGTTAAAAGGCTAATCAGAAAGGACTATAACAATACTTTTTCTGTATGCCACATGACTTTGTTCAGTCTCCCCCTGGGCAGCAGTAAAGTGTATCCATTTGTCACTCCCTCATGTATAATTCAGATCTGGTTGCAACGCTCTGGATTTCCTTCCAAGACCATGCTGTTTTTAACTTGGCCCTACCAGATTGAGGGTTAGCGTTGGTCTACTTTGTTTTGTCTCTTCCCCTCAGCCATTTCTCCAACCTGTTTTTCTGAGACTCTTCAGCCGCGCAGCATCGACTTCCCCCTGTTATTCCAAAAATGTCAGCTGTTCCTGTATGAAAGAAGGACAATCAGTCTCCCAGCCTCTGATAGATTACCGTGGTCTTGCCCAACTTATCGTAGCTCAGCTCAGCTCAGCTGTCATGTGTTGGTTTGCTTTGGGGGAAAATTGAAATCAGCCAATTAGGACACCAATGTAGCATTAACTCGAGAGAGGGTGATTAGTGGTTTCTAATAGGTTTAGTGCTCTGTAATGATGATGGCGACTATTTGAGTGATGATGTCAATGTCGATTTGGATTGCAATAACGATGGGATGGAGTCAAATGCTAATTATTGCCTTCATCAGAGACATGAGAGAAACTGAGGGTGAGCTGGTGAGTGTGTATGTGTATGAGCCAAGGGGACGAACAACCAGGGAGCAACAAGCATAATTGTCTTTCTCTGTCTCCAACACACTCCTCACGCACACACTGTACACGTACCACACATTCCACAGGGAACCTGATGAAATAACAATAATGTCTCACCCCCCTCCCCCGCCCCCGTCTCTGTCCACAGTGTCTCTTCAGGACATTACCATGAGAAAGGCTTTCAGGAGTTCAACCATTCAGGACCAGCAGTTGTTTGACCGCACGTCGCTGCCCATCCCGCTGCAGGAGACCTTCCAGACCTGCGAGCAGCCGCCGCCCCTCAACATCCTCACACCTTACAGGTTTGACTCCCATCACCATTTTGAAATCACTAAAAGGAAAGACAGGCAGAAAGACATTTTAAGAGCCCTGCTCAGTGGTGTATCAAAACCAAATGTGTTGGCAACATATTTTCTGTATTAAACCACATGTCACTGCAACTGCATGTATCCGCTGAATAGCAGCACTTTCTCTTAGCCCAGCATGAGGCGTAATACGCTGACCCTCGTATACATTAGTGCGTTTCCACTCCTCATCTGGAGAATGGAAAAAGTGAATACATTAGCATGTTATTGAAATACAAAAAGAAAGACTGATTGCTCGCTGCTGTCTTAACACAAATGTACCTAAATGGCCTTGAATTGTGGCGGCTGCTGTTTGGCCTCTTCGTTGTGTCTGTCTGCCACTATAAAAGCTTTTATCGAGCACAGCAGCAACGCTGGAAGTGGGGCACCACGCATAGACACCCTCAGCCTGGAAGTTCGACTTGATATAGAGTTTAAAGTATGTGAGATGATGCCTTAAGTCTTGTGTGGTTTGTGCGTGTGTGTAAGGATCTGCACAAGCCTTTCTGGGAGAGAGCACCCAGATGTGTTTGGTTATGTTATTACAGGCATACTTGTGCCTCTCTCACACCAGGTATTTCTCCTGGCTCCTGAGGTTGAGCCAGGGAAGCAGAGCGATAGGAGACACATGAAGATGAATAATCCATGAAAAGCTCAGCTGGCCAACACTCCCTCCCTTTTTTATTTCTCTACATTCCCATCCTGCTGCTCTCACACTTCTGTTTTTTTATTTATTTATTTTTTTTACCCTTCTTTGGCTCAAACTGTCACTCTGACGGTATGAGCCGCTTGAAGAGGGTTTGGGGCCAACACAATCTCGTTACATTTTGTGTGTGTCACAGGTACAGGTGTAGGCTGCGGTATTTAAATCTGCTGTGGGCATGTTTTTAACCTCCCCTGGCCTTGATGTGGCCTCAACCAAGCAAAAAGGCAGGTGTGGGTGGTTTTTCTCACTGACTTTATTCTCCAACTACTCTCTGAATGCCCTGTTTTGCACTGCGGCTATCCACTTAGTTTTGTTTATTTAAAGAGGATTAATGCTGCTGGTTGAATTAGATGTAAATAAATGCACATTTTTTGCTTAAAGGCCAGTGCTCATCACAAGTTCTGTGAGCCAAATGTCATCAGCCATTTTTGTTTTTAAATATAAAATTGTGCTAATAAGTTTTGAACTAGTGCTGTCATTGCAATTCTTAAAATGAGGTTTCTGTCAGTTAATTAGAGGATAAAATGTTTCAGCTCTAATTGATATTCTGCTTGTGACTGTTGAAGAAGAACAAGTGCAGCAAATCATCACTGGATAAAAAAAAAGGTCCTAATGTGATATATTCTGCTGTTTCTGTTTCAATACGTGAATGAATTGTAGTTTCCTCTCCATGTAGCTCTGATCCCAGAGCTGATTTGTTCATCAGTTCTGAATGGCTGATTGGGATTATCATGGGTGATGATTTCATTCTTATGATTCATAATTCAGATACTGTACTTTGATCTTTTCAGTTGCTTTGCCATTCATTCTGTCTTCATCTTTCATCCTCGTGCTTTTTTTTTGCTTTTACACTCTCTTCTCTTCTCATTTTTTTTCTTGTGCTTTTTCTGCTGTATCTCTCCTCCCATCACATCACATCACAGCAGGAAGCTCCGAGGGATCTATCACACACACAAACATACACCTCAAGTTTACACAGAGCAAATACTATACATAGTCATTTACACCAACACGTATAAATACTACACACACACACACACACACACACACACACACACACACACACACACTACAGTACCTGTCTCTCCACTCTTGCCTTATCCCATAATTGAATTCAGTTTTCTTCCCTTTGTTGTGGTGCATACCATTAAACTTTCCACTCCTGACTTTTGAAGCTTTTCCTTTTCACTCTCTGTGTTCTTGCTGTTATCAGTGTCATCACCAAATAATTGTCTCCCAAGGCGTTGCAGACACTGGGTGAGGGCATCTATGCATGAGTTCAAGTTGGGGTTCAAACTGGGGCCACTGAATAGACGGGATGCTGCAAATATTGCGTTGCATTATTTCCAAGTTTGAAGGCAAACCTGAAATGCCCTTCTGAATGCCCTTCAGCAGAGATAGAGTTCTGAAAGACTGACTATGCTCCAGGGGAGCTGAAGTTGATTTGCACCACACAGTTGGAGGAGTATATTCTTACCAGAAAATGTATTTAAAAAAGAGGAGAGAGGTCATTTAAATGGGGGGAATTAAAGCATGAGCAGCTGTTTGTCTCAATCCGCTCAGCTCCTGATATTTGCAGTGGATTTATGCCACAATGCAATGGAAATCGAGCTGTTGCTTAGGTTATATGTAGATTATGCGTGTTTGCGCATGGAGAATATATTATTGTGTTGGTCTTTGACTCAGATTTTTGGATTTAAGCAACTGAGATTTTTTTTCTTTTTCCATTTTGCATAAACATTTACATCCCCTGCTCTAGAGGTGTAATGGTTCAGAACATTTCAGGGGCTGAACACTGATTGGTGAAACAGGCCTAAGCACATTTAAATAAAATTGGGCTCCAATGTTGCAGCATCTGACAGACCTCTGACTCACTGCATACAATCTGTTGTAAATGGCGAACATGGAAAAACGGCATTTGAAAACTGATAACAACTGAAAGAAGACAAAGACATCAACAAGTTTTGATATGAAATGACATTTCCAGACACCGTGTCTGGGCATTTCTTTGTAATCATTTCATTGTCAAGATAATTTCCTTTCATGTGATAAATACCTGCCTCTCTTTTCGTTTCCTTCCCTATCATCATAAGACCGCTCCCTGCGGGGAGCACCAGCCACAAAAGCCTCTGTAATGAGAGTGAGGAGGAAAGAGAGCAGAGCAGAGTTGAGAGGGGATGAATGATAGAGCAGGACATTAGCTATTATTCATGACAAAGGGTAAACAGATATGATTTCATGAAGGATAGCAGACTGAGACAGGCGAGGACAGGAGTCAGGAAAATAAATGTGATTACGCTCAAGCATGTCTCTCACTCTCAGTTTTTCTGTTGTGAAGCTAATGCAACAACTGCCTCGCAAAGAAAACAATAAGTATGATAAAGAGGAAAGACTGCTATTTGTTACAGCTTCCCTGTGCCAACCTATCCTCCAGGAAAAGCTGAAACAATTAGTCGATTAATTAATCAGCAGATAATTGTTTGAATAATTTCCCAAATCAGTGTTCAAACATTCTCTGATATGAGCTTCTCAAATGTGAAAACTTTGGATTCTTTTAGTCTCACATTTGAGTCAAACTGACATTTGAACCATTAAATGTCTTTTTTTGGGAAATTGTGAGACATTTTCCACCATTTTTAGTCCAAACTATTTATCATTGCCGTTATAGTGTTATCCAGAGCTCCAAATTTTTTTCACATGTCATTCACACGATGTATGATGTATTTATTTTCTCGTTATTTAGCCACTTTGAAGAAAGAAGAACTTGAGGTCTCCAGAACACCAACCCAAAATATAATGAGTTTCCTTTCTGTCCATCCACAGGGACGATGGGAAGGAGGGGCTGAAGTTCTACACCAATCCGTCCTATTTCTTTGACCTGTGGAGAGAGAAGATGCTGCAGGACACAGAGGACAAGAGGAAGGAGAGGCGGAAACAGAAGGTAAGTCTTGATAATTACCAGCACAGGGCGCCCGGCACTGCACACTTTTAGTTTGTGTTCACGCTCCAGTTGAGTCGACTGGTTGCAGCTATAGACCGAGGCTTCCTCAATTCTCTGTAGCTACAGATTGACGTGTCCTGCTTGAATAAACCCACAGTGTGATTCACTGAAACAGTCACAGGCCTGGCTTAGCACCATGTAGTCTAATGCATTAATTAGCCACCACTCATAGATTAATCAGCTCTTCCTCTAGTCAACCCTCTTAGTTATTACTTGTGCGATCATTACATCTAATTAATGGAAGCATCTGCTGTTCACTTGGCCCGGCACTGCGTCATTTCTCTGCCTCTGCACACACACACACACACACACACACACACACACACACACACACGTTCACACACATACATGTACCCCCCAGAGGAAGCTCTTCACACACACACACACACACACACGGGCACACACACATGAAGTCTGATGAGCCTGTGTGTGTTTAATTTTGATTAACACAGACACATACCAATTAAATTAAAAGAGCTCTTTCACATCCATAGAATGCTCCTCTCCCCTAGCTAATGCAGAATAGAGGGGTTTCCCACCCTCCAAACCAGGAGCTCTAATCAGCAGCTAGGGTTCTGCTGCGTGGAAAAACAGGCGTGCTCCACATTTTGCTCCCTCACCGTCAATCAACGCTTTTTACAGTCGTGTCAATGAGAAATAATGTGGGTGATTTTGCGCAGAGGGTCCATGTGAATGAGGAGCATGTCATTTGTTATGAGGTTTTTAATGATTTTGGGAGCGGGGCACAGAGGACAACGGCCAGAGTTTAGCCAAGAATTAGTTGAACGGATGGAGAGCAATTAAGGATATTTATATGCTGTTGTTTTGCAGTTTCATATTTATCAGCTTTGTTGCGGCAAAAGAAACATACATTTTGTTTGTTCTGAATGTAAAATGAAACACAAAGCTCATTTGCAACAGTAAACAGACGTTATTTACTTCAGAGGGTTAGGTTGATGTGACCGCTTGTAGCCAAAGCTCATTCCAGTGATTTCATTCTAATTAAAGCCCCGGGTGGGCTCAGCTTGTAAAGCCTCGCTCATTTCCCTCTTCACCACACTGGCAGTTAGACAGACCCCATGGAAAGGCCTAGAAGACATTCACAGGGAGAGCAGGATGGATTAGAGGGATTATGCACACATATTTGTTGGTTTGTGTAACCATCATGGCGGATAAATGGTCTGAATGAGGATCAGGGTAAATACAGTGTGGAGAAGTTATATGTGTGTTTATGGAAAGCATGCAGAATCAGTCATTGAATAGGGAGAGGAGTGGAAAATAAGAGTTAAGCACACACACATACGCACACACACACATGTGTAGAGTGTGTGTGAAGCATTGATAGATTCACACTTCATCAGTCCGCACATTGAGTGGTTCTGCCACATCATCTTAACGTGCCTCAGTCATGGTCTTCATGAAGTGTGTGTGTGTGCCTGTGTGTCTTTCTGTAATTATGTATACTGTTTGTATTCTGCCTTATTATTTCAGTAGATTACAGACATCCACATCAGTCGTTGCTTCGAAACTTCTAAATATTTTTCATAATAAAAGCTTTACCATTGTGAGTTTGGATACACACACACACACAAACAGATACACACAGGCACTGATATGCTCAGACAAATGCTTAAAAGGATCCAAATTGACCATGATCTACCATGCAGCTGTGGTGTCGAGGGCCTGACAGGCCGTGCCAGCTGTCAGTCAGCGTGAAGCTATCTGAGATTGGCTGCCAACACATTTTGTGCCATGACAGGCAATGTTCCAGTTTTCTCTCTCTCTCTCTTTCTCTCTCTCTCTCTCTCTCTCTCTCTCTCTCTTTCCTCCTTAATGACCGTCCTTCGGTCTTCACTCTTTTCTCTTTTGGCTCCCAGTCATCTTACTTTTTTGCAGCTGAGTTGTGGCAGAGAAATGTGGTCAAAATGAATGTTCAAGTCCAAATTAGAACATTTTGTACATATAATTTAAGTAAAGCAAATGAAGAAACAAAGGGATAAAGGCTCAGTTAAGTCAATAAAAAGAAATAGCTGCCACAACTTCAGATAAAGTTCTGGTGCGTTCAATAAACAGACATCAGCTCTGGTCTATAGAGTAAAACAAAGCTTTTTGTAGCTAACCCTAAAAGTTTTTTTTCCCCAAATACATCACCCCTTAAATCCACTGAACCAGGAAAATAGTTTTGGATGCCTTCCAACCAGCAGCAGGAGCAATTGAATTCAACCACAGAGAGACACAGTTCAGGTCAAAGTTTCTTACGCCACAGAAGAACGAACACAAATCAAATATTTTAGCTCAGGGTGTCTTGGCAGGAGCAGACTGAATGACTCGAGGAGCAGAGTGGCAACAAGGGCATTTATAATGGAGAGGTGACATTTAGACGGTTTGAACAGCACAAGTAGTTTGATGTATTGCACCTCTTCTCTGATATTTTTTTCAGAAATTTGCTCTAAAATAGATCCAATTCTCAAGCAACTTTGACATTTCCTCCATGTTCCTCAGTGTCAGAGCTCTGTAACACCGATGACCATGATTGAACCACATTGCTGGCCAAAAGTTTCAGAACTCATTTTTTTTCCTACATAATTCAACGCTTCTGTTCACGTTTCTTCTAAAATTAAACAAAAATTAACAAGTGAAGATTTTAAAAACAAGGAATCAAGACATCTTGTTGTTGCACTAAACATGAATATAAAACCTGGATTCCAACACTCTCACGGCATCCTCTCTACAGTGAAGCTGTCGTCTTGTTCTGTCCCTCCAATGTTTTCACTCTTAGGATGAACCCCTGACTAATTTATTACTTCTCATTTTTCTGAAGGCAATATAGAGCACTCCTTACTGCAGTCAAGTGTTGTGCTTGTAATGCATGAGTGGGTGTAGCAACAGACAGATTGTAAGTCATCAGCCTGGAGGAAATGTATGCAGTAACTTTTAAGGCTTCATTTACTTTCACCGCATATAGATATATCTATATATCTATATATATATATATGATTTCCTTTGTCACTCCACCTTCCTATCTAAACTTAGAAATAGGTTTGATCTAAAATCTTTGACCAGAAGTGTATATTCTGATGGAGGGTCACAAAATATAATAAAGTTATAAAAGAAAAAAAGATCTAAAAGTATCTAAAATATTATTTATAAGTCTAGGATGTGAAGGCCAACTTTCATCCATGGTGCATTGTTAAAATGTGGAATCAACAGCAGACGAGCTGCTTGAATACTTCGTCAAAGTCAACCAGCAGACATTTTAGTCATGTCACTAATAGTGTACGCACACACACACACACACACACACACACAGATTAGCAGCTGGTGATGAATGAAGAGCAGCACAGGATAGAGAGAGGGGGAAAGAAACCCGCAGTGTCCTAATCTCATTAGCTACTGTGTTAGCCTCAGCCTCACTGGATTAGCAGTGGGCTATGTGCTGAGCCAGTCAGAGGGAGACAGAGGGAGCGAGAGGAAAGTCCCAGGGACACATGAAGAATAAAAAAAAAACAAGAAAGAAAAAGTTGAGAGTGGGAAGAGAGAAACAAAACATCTCAATGAGATCAATGCCTGAGTCCACACTACATCGATGTTTGTCTCTAGCAGTGGGGTCCCCCGTGGAGAATCTCCTTCAGCTCTTCCTCTCCTGTTCTCATCTCATTATAGCACTGGCAAGCCTTTTAATGGAAAATACTGACAATTAAATTTCAGCATGTTGTTTTTCTTATTTAGTATGCTAAACCAAGAATACACATTTTTTCTTTAACTTGAAGAAAAGTATCACGGCCAGTCCTCATTAAAATTCACTATATGCTAATGAAACAAGCATGATTCAAGCCTGCATAAAACTTCTTTTTATTCTGCATCGTCACACATGACTGGAGAAGAAATGTTGCTGAATTTTGACATGTCATACAAAATGTTGCCATGCAGTTAGCTGCACCAGAGGAAGGTGCCATCGTGTCTGAGAGCTTTAGGTCCAGCCTGAGGAAAGTCTTTTTCACATCTAAAGCTTCTCTGTTAAACAAACACTCACACAGTCGCAGTAAGCAAATAGCATCACGTCTCCATCACTTTCTGATACAAATTCACATTAAATTCCTCGCCCTGCAAAAGTCACTCAATCCCTTTTTACCGCACTTGCTGACGTTGCCCTGGCAACCACTCCGGTCCATTCGAGAGACTGAGACCGAGGAGGCTTGGAGCGCCAAGATGCAGAGATGGAGCGAGACTGACATCCTGAACGGTGCCCTTCTACGGGCCACAGCGGCCACACACATCCCAGGCTGCTGCTCCATCGTCAACATGGACACGCTGAGCCATTTGTGTGCAGCAGGGAACAGTTCTCCTCCGGAGGGCATGTTCGGAGCGGAGAGATCAAAAGGGATCTGTGAACTCCAGTAGAAAAAAAAAAGAGTGACTTCTATGTAGACGAGAGCAGACAGAACGTTAGAGCTGAATGTGCAGACAGACACCTCAGCACATGCAAATAAATCATGGAAATCGATTTAATGCTGCATGCTGACATTTCATATTGATGCCTTGGCAACGTATTGCACTGAGTACATATTGTTTACAAAAATCATTATTGCCCAACAAATGAATATGGATGTTAGGTATTTCAGCCTGGTCCACAACACAGCTACAGCACACACCAGACAACTGTAATGACTGTGACTTCAACAGCAGATTTTTACACAGGAGGACTGAGCAATGTGTTTAATGTGATTTGGATTTCATGCGCACGTCTCATTAAAGCAGCAATTTCAATGCTGGCAAACATAGGTATGCAGAAATGAACTCCTGCTTGTCACTTAATCTTGTAAAAACAAGGCACAAACTTCACCAGCTGCAAAACAAAAACAAAAGATTTTCAGAAAAAGAAAAAAAAAAAAAACCTGAATTGTGCAGGGACTCAACAGGAAGACACGGCCACGACTCTGCAGTCATTGTAACATATGCCACAGGGCGCTGAATCATTCAGCTGCAAGTATGAAAAAGTGATGACTTCAAACCTGATTGCTGTTGAATCACATTTATATGGTGCAGCGAGTCTGACAGTTTCTCAGGAAGCTAAGAAAGTGGACAGGAGGCTGCATCCACTCGCTTTAGGAGAGGAATTTTTTTTTTTTTTTTTCCAAGCTTGTGCCAACATTATCACATCCTGCTTGTAGCTTGTTGCAAGCGAGTCATCACAAGTGCAAGAGCAGCTCAGGAGAGTGAGGGAGCACAGCCGTTTGGAAGTGGCATTCAGCTGTCTCACTTTGGATTGACTCAGATAAACCATGACCAAGTATTATCCATCCGTTGCATATGGTGTATTTAAAATCACACTACTACTGTACTTTAACTCAACTTTTATGCTTTTTTATGCCAGACAGAGCTTGAATACATTTATGTCGTTTTAAACAAAGGAGGTGATAACGTCCCCTATTTAGCCATACAGACAACTGAGCATATGTGTTGTAGTGTCTCAGTGGTGAATATGTCAGTGTTAGTGCTGCACAAATGTGTGTCACGGTAGAAGAAATGTGTATCAACACTGCCTCAGGATCTCTCTTCCTCTGACTTTGTTCCTCTCCACATTTTCTGTGCGTTCTCTCCTCTGGATCCTGCTCTGACTCTGTCTAACTCTGTGCAGCTGGAAATGCCTTATCTTGTGTGTCCCAAGGGCCCTATAAGAGTCCTCTCTGAAACCCCTCCTCCCCTCCTCAGTCCCCCAGAGGTAAGACCCACCTCCTACCTCCTAC